>CBVK0101357332.1:0-42823 GCA_900067695.1 Picea abies | reverse complement strand
CTTCCGATCTCACAAATTTTTTACCTAAGATGATTTGTTGTTGTCTTCTTTTGATATGCTCAGAAAAGTTGTTAAAGGTCATGGATCAAAACCCTCAAGGGTTTGATCTCATCATGATCCAAGTGAACAATGTGCCAAGAAGAACTCAAGGATAATCAACATAAGTAGGGATGATACAAAAACCCCAAAGACAACATTATAGGCTCAAACAAAATCTGTCCAATATGAATTGTAGTGCTACAACAACTTAGGGCTTGTCAAACCCTACAACAGAATCTGGTAGACAGAGGTAGTATGCATTGGACACCAGTGGCAGCAAGAAATGACACTAGCAACAATGTGAAGAGGAGCCAAGGGCTGCTTAGAAGGCAATGACAACCTTAAAATAACCAGCGACATCTTGAAGAGGAACCAAGGGGAGGTTGCGGCACCTTAACCAACTAGAGGAAGGTCTGCTCCACCTTAACATAGAAAGAGGGAAGGCCGCATCACCATAACCCAACAAGAGGGAACTAAGACACCAAAAATAAAGCTCCCATCCAACAAGAGGGAGAAACCTAAGGAGGCCGCACCTCAAATCAGTAAGAGAGGAAGCTCCAAAAAGGCCACACCCACAAGAACAAACTGAACAAGATAACAACAGAAAAATTCAGACCATGAGAAGAGAGTGAGGATGGATGATTAAAAAAATGAGTGAGGGAGAGGTTTCTTTTATAGTTTAGAAAAGGATTTAGGGTTAGGTTTAATTAAAAACCTAATAATTAAAATAATCATTAATTAATATTTTTAATTAATAAAAATATCATTTAGAACGTCAAATAAGTCAAAGTGATTTACAAAATACCAATACCACTTTAAACAAGAAGGGGAACGTGATTCAAGCAAGGGGAGGCTACAAGACAAAGTCAAAGGGGTCGTCTTCAATGGAAAACTGTCCACATAAGTCTCGTGATAACTTATAAGATTTTCTCATCCCCGCATAAGAGGAAACATCAATGATGTGGTCATGTCCATCTTCTAGCTGCTCCTAGGTCTCATGGACCATCCCAGGAGAGAAGAAGAAGATCACACATCATCACATATTGGTACTCAACCAAGAAACACCTGGTCTCAAACCAGGATACCCCATAACACATGTGGGGACCTTAGAACACATCTAGGGTCTGTATCCACCAAGTTACAATACCAAGGATCAACCCAAGTGTTTAAGCAAGGATTCCCTGAACACATCCAGGGGCCCTAGAACACATCTAGGGACTTATATCATCAACCACCAAGGAACACATCCAAGCATCGAGCAAGGATTCCCTTGAATACATCCAGGGGCTCTAGAACATATCTAGGGACTTATTGCTTGGTCATTGACCAAGAACCCCACCAATATACTAGGGGCCTTCACTAGGGTATTTTGACATGGCTCTAACTGCTTGGTCCCAAACCAAGAACCCCAGGAGTGTACTAGGGCCCTTAGATCTCAGCTAGGGTATTATGCCATCCTCCCGGAGAATGGCTCTTGCAACTGCACTAATTTCAACACAAGGAAAGTGCTCTGATACCACTTGTAGTATTTCGGGTATAAAATAGTATGCAAAACATAAATATTTTAGCTTGAAATGGAAGAACAACAATGATATAACCATAACGATACCGAGATAATACCAGAATAACACCAGAAATAGCACCTTGATTAATGATAGAAATTTTCACTTGCCTCTTCAGGGGGGCAACCTCCAACAGAGCAAATCTCTATTACAATAATATCCAAGACAAGATTTTTCATACCCTCTACTCCTATTTATACTAAATCTATCTATCCAAAATAACAATCTAGAGGAAGATCCTTCTAGAAGCTAAAGCTTCTATTAGGTATTCTTACATTTGACTTATGCTTCCTTATTTCTAGGCCTTATTAATATTGTCCTTTATTACATGGAATTATATTATTCTACCTACGTGAGTGGTTTGGGAGGTTAGGTCCTTAACAAATTGTTGGCATGTGTAAATTTAGAGGTTTTGTGTAAACTATTGAAAATGATGCAGTGAAAAGATTATATGTATGAGTAATAATAGTTGAGAATTGATTGAGAGGTCAGATGCATTGCCATAAAATATTACAAACATGAATACTCACATTTGTTTTGTTGATTTGAAAGTTAAGGTTGCAGGAAGAACGATCTTGGATATGGAAATGAATGTAAGTCCATAATGAAGACTGGGTGCTACCCACTGCAACAAGAGATAAATTTGATGAGGGGGAACCTCATACTTATGAAATCTAATTTACTATAAGAAAATGATTTGGAAGCATAATGTGAAAATATGTGATACAATTTTAAAAATATTCTAGTTGAAACTACTATGATGATATCTCATGGTAATTGTATGCACATGATACAAGTGAGATGGTGAATCTGTCTGTGAAGGACAGATGATGGCTACTGAGCTGGAAAGAATGAAAAAAGAGGTTGATGTTAGGACATGGGAACCCTATGGTATGCCATGATCACCATTCTAATGAGCTATGCTATGTTGGAGCCAGTTGGGGGATGCCTTCATTGTAAGACTTTGCAAGTCTCAATACTCTTCCATTACAATGAAGCCCTGGAAAATGATGGATCACCTAAGGGACTATGTAACAAAGAATGGGATGTCTGAGCGTAGAGGGTGAGTGATTGCAAGGAAGAGGAGGCTTGAATAAATAACATGCTAGATGGGATCATGAGCGCATTGGATATGTCCGAGAAAACAATGAGTCGAGTTCTATTCGTGGCAACCATATGGATGCAAATCCATTATCATACAAATAAGTATTGTGTTTAAATGTATAATCTATCAAGGATTGTGAACATCAATGAAATACTTATTCATGGAAAAGGTTCTTATATGCATTATTGCTTGATAATTATTGTAGGTATATGTTGGAATGCTAGAAGAGGATGACAATGTTGGTGCAACTAAAGAATGGAGATATTACAAATGTTGTTGTAGTAAATGAGAACACCAAGGATGGTGTAATGCTACAATAAAGAGGACATCAAGGATAATGTGAACACCAAGGACGATGTTCCTTCAAGGGGGAGGGGATTGTAACATACCCATTTTGACCCCCTATTTAAATTGTAATTATTATGTTTACCATCATCTTATTTCAACATCAATATTTCATTACCATGCCAAATTGAACTAGATAAATAAAAACAATGTACATGTATTTTATTTTTATTAATGAAAACACCAAGCAACTGAGTAAGGCACAAGGGGGAGGGGATTGTAAGGGGGGGGGGGGGGGGCATGTAGAGAGGAGTGCATTGAGTGCTAGAGTGCAAAATAATGGATTCATGGCCTCATTGGATGCACATAAAATGATGAAGGAGGGGTTCCTTGAGGGACTATGAAGCAATGAAGGGTAAGCTTTCTTTGGTGTAGTGATGAGCCAACATAAGGGGCACCTAGAATCATTAGGATGTTGAGAGCCAACAAGGATATTTCTGGGAGAGTTAATCCTTGAAAAAGTTATCCAATTCCCCATAATTGCTGAGAGTGTTCCCAGATTCACCCTTGCGGTATCATGGTTTGGATAGGGGGTGGTTAGTTCTAGAAAGACTATGTGCGGTTGTGCCTGCAATTGGGTGGAAAATCATTCACCCTCAATCAGTTTGTTAGGAAACTTTAAATTCAAATAAGTTTTCTTACCATGCTCAGAAATTTACGTATAAATTATTTCATTTCATTTTATGAGTTATACTTGCTTTTGATTATGAGAAATAAATGGTTGTGATGAAATGTAAGGAAAGGAAATTTCATATGCAAAGTTGTAGTGGAATTTTTGGTTTGCTTCCTTAGGAATGAAATTGAGTTCTTGTGTATGCCTTTCATAATAATTTAAATTTCAAATAGAGTTATAGTATGTCCTCTGGTTAATGTTGATATGCTTACCCATAAACGTTAGGGGCTTAGTTGAATGGTAATTAAAGAATTTTTATGGCCTTAACCTTGGTTGTTAGAATAATATGATTTTAGTCATATGTAATTTAAGTGCTATGAAGTAAAATGTTAGCAAAGGTGGGGAGGCTAACATAACTAAAATCATGTCAATCTAGTTATGAATATAGTGTTGTTTAGGGTGCTTTGGAGTAAGGTATGTCTTTCTTTGGTTGAGGTATGAAATTTGTTAATTGTCAATAAGGCATTGTATTTTATGATACAAATGCATTCCTGCCATTTCTGTATGAGTAATGATTAATGGTAGGCTAAATTTAGAGTTGGGAAAGGTCTCAAGGATTAAATTACATGGATTGTTTACTTGTTAGGACGAACTCTTGTGACATGGAACTTTACACCCTTCCACAATAACCTTGCTCTACAGAGGGGTCGCCATATGATGCCACATCATCTAGCATGTGTGGTGCTATGCACAGATGATGATGTGGAGAGAGAAAACCTTTGTTAAATATTAAAGGGCCATAACTTTATGCCCGAAACTCAAAACTGAGCAAGAGTGTAGTCATTGGAAATCCCTTGGTAAGCTCATATGTGGCTAGAGAATTATGCTTTAAGAGGAAAAATTTGAATACCCCACCTAGTTAATGACACTTAGGGGTCGGATATGTTACAAGCGAGGTAAGTCTTACCAGAGAAAGAAGGCCCCAAATCTTCCCAAGATTCATAGGAAAAGAGATGGAGAGAGAAAGAGTGAGGAGGACCTCAAAAAAATCCATCATAACGAATAGACTAGGAAACAAATTCAAACTGAGAACCCAAAATATTGCAGAGAAGATAGTGCTCAATCTTTGCATTTCCAACCAAACCATATCAACTAATATCCCATGTCGCATGCAAAAAACCACAAATAAGGAAACAAAACTAAACTTAGGAGGGGAGTTAAAATTCACATGCCATAGACCAAGATCTATGTCCTTGCAGGTCCTTTCCATGTGCATAAAAATGTAGATAATGGTTGTCAATCCATTTAGTTATTAAATGTGATGCTATGTGTCTTAAAAAGTAGGTGGATCAAAAACATTATGGGATTTCTTCTTTTTTGTTGTTAATTTCCCAAGCAGATATATGAAGGGACACCTGGGCATTATCTATGAATGTAAGGTGACTAGAAACGTGAAAGAATAAATCATTTGCTATTTATGAACATTTCCAATAGGGAAACGATTAATTTATGTTGGAAGCATAAGGAAAATTGCTTAAAAAATAAATCCATTTCCTTTATTTCCCTACAGTCAACACACCTGGTGCATTATCAAAGCATAGTTATGAGAACTAGGTATTTAGAAAAAAAGATGCAGAACAAGAGGCAGAAACTTCTGAGTTGTACAATTTAGATGGGAGAAAGGCTTCAAATGGAAGTGTGCAGCGTTACATGGGTATTGAAATTTCTCTCAGACACTTGCTTGACAAGCTAATGGAGAGTGAGGTAGCAACTCAAAAATTTGTTTCTAAATGAATGTCCAAGGAAGATCTCAGGAATTCAAGTCCCACAATAACAAAAAATGAAAAGCTTATCGTTAGAATAAGAGGTCTTCTCTTGGTCTACAGTTGCACCTATTGTTCTTCAAAGAACTTCATATGGCCTTGAAGCTCCCACTAAACCTAAGAGTGAAATATTTGGAGAAGGAAAAGAAACAAAAGAACAAAAGAATTATACATCTAATTTTAATGTCCCATATGGAGAAGGTTGGAGACTTTGGATTTTACATTCAGAAGCCCTAAAACACCTAAAAAGGCAGCTTTGTAAGATCGACTTCAAATGATGAAGTGATGGATGACCAAGATGCTACTTTGCAGAGACCATGTGATAAATCCTTAGAACGAAAAAAAGGGATACTAGAATCCACCATAGAAACATAATGTACAAACAAATCTTCCAACATTGAAGTAATTGGCATCATTGAACCGTAAAGAGGGTGAGAACATGATCACCTTACTTTTTTTACCAGTGTGTGTCGGCAACAACAGGTTGATACACGAATCTATTTGTGGAAATGGAACTTGAGAATTGTTATCTCGGATGTTGATGGAACTATTACCTAGTAAGTGGTTATTTAATTTCTATGTATCACTTGTGAAGAAGATTTGATTGACTAATAATTGCAGTAGTCAATATGTATTTGGAAAAAGTTGTTGTTCATTGTTTTTGAATTATGTATAGCATAATGAAATATGCATCAAATTTTAATGTCTACATGCGGGACCACGAATCTGACACATTACTTAAAGTGGAACTAATAAGTTTTACTTCTAACTCATCTATCTTTGACAATAACAAAGACATAATTGTCTCTAACCTCGTAGGTTAGGTCTATTATAGGTTATAAGGTGCCCACCATTGCATTATGTAATTTTTTTCCATGGGATAAGATTCAAACTTATTGAAGCTCTATGGATGGTTGGAGTATAATAATGGAGAAAAGGTGCATGAACTTATCAAGGAAATGTTGGTCAAATTTGGATTTGAGACTCTGGTTGTGCCTGTTGTACTATGTTGTCATTGATGTCAAAGGGATTGATTTCAAGTATTGTCATAGTGATGTGTTTGTATCATTGATATATTGATTATTGGTTTTATGGTCATTGATGTAATCGTTGTCAAAGGGTTGATGTCAAGTCGTGTCATAATGATGTGTTGATTTTAAAGAGAGTTGTATCATTGATGGCATGTCATGGTTGATAGGAATAACCAAATGGATAAACTCCAAAGTGGTCCCCTTATGGTGAAAGACCTCACGGGAATATGCTCTTGAATAAAGTTCTCACAAAGTAGTCCCCTTATGGTGAAAGCCCTCATGTGAAGACACTTTGTGAAGTCCAAATGGTTAGGTGGTTGAGTAGCCCAACAATGTGGTTAGGGAACCCAATTTTGATTGAGGAATAATGTAATGAAGATCAATGAATTTGCAGGAGAAACTATTCTAGATGGATAGTATATGTCATTATGTTTCTGGTGATATGTGGAACATCACATAAATCTTCACGATTAGAGAGTTATGGCCATGTGAAGTTGGAGAACCCTCATAAGTTATTTAGAATCCCCTAGAAGGTCAAATAAGTCAAATTATTCTAGAAGCTCTTAGAAGAAGTTGACTAGTCAAAGTGGTTAGTCATGGGTTAAGTGGTTGCAACAAGAAAACAATTAAAATTAAATCAGTTGCAACTAGAAGTGGAGAGTTAATTATTTGTGGATAAAGTGGTTGTAAGTGGGCAAAATGGTTATAAGTGGGTTAGCCACAAAAGAAGGAATTTGGGTAAGTTGGTGAGAAGATAACCCCTAGAGGAAGCTATTTGGATAAGTATAAATAATAGAGCAAGGGTCTCTTATGAATATGATCTTTCACCATATTGAATATCCATTTGTAAAAGGCTACCTGGGAAGGTATTATTGATAGAACAAATTCACGGCAGAAGAATCGCGACAGTGAAACCGCGGCAACGAAATCGTGGTAGTAGAACCGCGACAATAGATTTGGCAGCTGCAGAAAGTTGGCAGTTCAGTAACCACATCAAACTTGCATTGTTCCAATTGTTGCATGGTATGGTATAGGTCTTGATGATTTCTACAAGATTAAAGGTATGGTTTTGGCACATGGTCTTGTGTAAGGGTTTATGGTATTTACTTTATGGAGAGTATGGTGTATTGCTAGAGGTATCTTGTTGATTAACTTGGTGATATTGTGCATATGGTTGAGAGTTGACTTGATGATTGATCTTTGTGAGTAGATCAGATTTGGATGATGAGATTGATGAGACAGGTTGAGGTGATAGGTTGTTGTGACAGGTTGTGTTGTGCATAGTTGATGCACTTGTCTTAGTATAAATTGTTGGTACAGTTTGGCAGATTTATTTTTGTCTATAAGTTGGGTCTTGTACTTGAGGGTTGGATTCCTCACATCTCAGTTGGTGCTGAGATATGCAGGTTGGGTATTGCAATTGAGAATTGGTGCTCTCTTTGAGTTGATGCTCTTTTCAATTGGTGCTGATAAAACCAGAGATTGTAGTCTCATGTAACATATAATAAAAAAATCTTAAACATATATCTAATGCTCTTTGTGTTCATTATTTTGATTGTTCAAAGTTCTTTATTGTTGATGTATGTTGTTGAGATATCTTTACATGCAAGCAACTAAGTGTGAATGGAACTAATGAGTTAATGGTGATTGCTAACTAAAGTTTTGTAAGAAGTATAAAAAGAGCCTCGCATTGATTCATCCCCCCTCTCAGTGTGGTCAGTGTGTCCAAAAATTGGTATCAAAGCAGGCCTTCACTATAAGCCTTACAAGCTTGAAGGAGATCCATGGATACACAAGTAGAAGAAGGTTGTGTAGAATTATCTAACAATTATATATTATAGATGAAGAGGAAGATTTGTTGAATCTCGAAGATAAAATATTAGATGTGTTAGAAGAAAAAGATGATCAATATACTGTTGATCTTGATTTTGATGAATACATTAAGGAATCCCTAGAAAAGTGCCAAAGGCATACCATGGCACTAAGGCAAATACACATGAAACAAAAAGAAGAGATCAAGAGACTAACGACTGCTATAATTAGTCAAGTAGAAGAAAAGAATAAGGTAGATAATGAGATTAACAAAAGACTTGAAGTCAATGTCAATCTGAAGACCCAAATTGAAGAAGCCAGAAGGAAAGCAAAGAAGTCAAACAGGGTCATGAATCGTTCAACAATTCTTGATGAAATATTGAGTTTCCAAAGATCACCTAATGATAAATCCGGTGTTGGATACAAAAAGGAAGCAACACACTTTGAAGCTAGCACTTCTAAGAAGCATGAGATAAGTCCTTCATTTTCAAAAGGTGGAAGTAAAGAAGCAGGTCCTACACCTCAAAGAAAATTCAGAAGAGAGACACCTTCAAGGTGGACACCAAAGAAAAGGTATGAAAATATTTTTCATGGTCACTGTTTTTCATGTAATGAATATGGTCACAAAGCTTTGGAATGCAGACATTATGCAAGGAAAGATGTTGGAAGATTCAACAACATCTTAAGATGTTGGAGATGTAATCAAGTGGGACACATTGTTGCTTATTTTCACACCATGAGATGTTACAACTGTAGTGGGTTTGGCCACAAAACTCAGGATTGTTGGAATTCAAGGAGACAGTCAATGATGAGTGCTTCATGTAGCATGGAAAGAAGAGCACATGCAACTTGGAAGAAAGAGAATGTTGAAATGATGGAAGCTCAGAGTACAAGTAAAGAGAAACCTGGACACTTTCAGAAGTGGATGAAGAAGACTAAACCACCAGAACAGTTTGGCAGCCATGAGGCAAGCTCAAGCCTTGCTTTTTTTAGGCATACACGTGCTTCTATGGGAACAATCGCGTATATACACGGTTTGTTTGAAAAAATGTCGTGTACATACATGAGCTGTATGCGGTGAAGTCACATACATGAGGTAAAGCCCTTAGAAAATGGGGTGTACAGATGAGTTGCAGCATAGTTTGATGGTACAACATAGTTTATGCAGGGTCTGAGATGATATGCTTTAGGTTTTCATGTTTGTATGTATGAATGGATGGTGATAATACATGGCTTAGCTTTGGAGCATATTCTTGAGGTCTATTATGGATGCATGGTACTAAACCTAGGTTGTGGATTGAGGCATTTTCTGTTGAGGTACAATGTTGGTTATGTTGAGTACTTTCTCAGTGATGTCATGGAACTTTGTTTATGAGATATATCATGATGATGTGATGCTAGCTAAAGATATATCATTGATCTAATGAGGGACACTCTTGGTACATATTTAGAAGTACTATTGTTGCATTATATTTGATGTAGTAAATGTTTTGAGGCAGATCTGTTATAGTACATGGCTGGTACATATGTGAGCTCCATTGACATATCTTGTGTTGTATTGTTAGAAGCATATTTGTTGGATGTCTTGGTGTATGTATTTGGCATATTGATTGATGTACATGTTGAATACATTGTTGAGACATATCTTGGATACATTGGCACATAGTTCATGGTAGATGGTTGAAGCATATAAGACTTGGTTGGCATGTTGGTATTGATAGAGGACTCTCGTTGGTTACATTGGCATATATCTTTAGTATATGGTTGAAGTACAAGGTTGATACACATCTGGCACACATTCTTGGCATATGGGTGAGATACATTTCATGATATATGATGTATGGTACTTGGATGATGTACATGGTTGGTATATGATGAGTCACAACTTGATCTATGAATAATGCATGATTGGTACACACTGTGTACATTGTTAGAGGCACTTGTTGGTTGGCATATGGATGATGTGGCATAGGTGTATGGATATCTAGATTGTGGTTCATTTTGTTGAAGTTTTTGGTGCATGATTGATGCACTTGCTTGATGGTATCTGGTACAGGATTGAGGCTTGATGGTCGAGATACATTTCTTGACATATGGGTTGTGGCATTTGATAGAGGCATATCATGAGTGATATGACACACGGTTGGCATGTTGTATGGTTGATGATATTATTGATGATCTTGATACACATTTGGAACATGGTTAATACACTTTAGTGATGATATCTTGTGATATATTATATGGTGTTGATTTACATAGTTGATGTACATGGTTGATGTTGATTGACACATGATATGGCACATGATGTACATTGTTGATGGTTTGTTCGTGATTCACTACTCATTGTTGATGGTTTGTTCGTGATTCACTATTCATTGTTGACATATCCTTTGCTTTATGGATTGATTCATGAGATAGTATGTATGATTGGCATACACTTGATGTATGACACGAGTTTATATGGTCGATGCATGGATAGGTCCAAGGATCGTCATAGGAAGAGCATGGGATTCTTGATGCAATATTGTTGAGAAGTTGATCAGTGTTCCGGTAGAGTAGCATCATCCACAGCAGAAGCAGAATACAGTGGTAGCATATTGTTCATAGTGATTACCTAGCATGTTGCAAAGAAGACAGGGAGAGATATACCCATGGGGGGAGTTGTTATTTTTCCCTTGATTGGGTACAGAGGTACGATTCCAGGAGGAGAGATTCATCAAATGCATGAAGAGTAGCCTACAAGACAGTGCATCCAGGGGGAGCAGCCTCAGAGACAGTTCAGTCAGGGGAGCAGCCCCAAAGAGATATACCCTTTGCCATTGATGTCAAAGGGAGAGAGATAGTCACATTGATGTGGCGAGATGAAAATTGATGAGAAGTGATGATCACAGAGGGAGCATGAGCATTGTCGTGTTTTGTTGTTGCCATCAATACCAAAGGGGGAGATTGGTGTACTATGTTGTCATTGATGTCAAGTATTGTCATAGTGATGTGTTTGTATCATTGATATATTAATTATTGGTTATATGGACATTGATGTAATTATTGTCAAGGGGTTGATATCAAGAGGTGCCATAATGATGTGTTGATTTTAAAGAGAGTTGTATCATTGATGTCATGTCATGGTTGATAAAAAGAACCAAATGGATAAACTCCAAAGTGGTCCCCTTATGGTGAAATCCCTCACGGGAAGACGCTCTTGGATAAAGTTCTCAAAGTAATCCCCTTATGGTGAAATCCCTCACGAGAAAATGCTATGTGAAGTCCAAATGGTTAGGTGGTTGAGTAGCCCAACAGTGTGGTTAGGGAACCCAAGTTTGATTGAGGAATAATGTAATGAAGATCAATGAATTTGCAGAAGAAACTATTCAAGATGGATAGTATATGTCATGTCGTTTCCAGTGATATGTGGAACATCGCATAACTCCTCACAGTTAGAGAGTTATGGCCATGTGAAGTTGGAGAACCCTCATGAGTTATCTAGAAGCCCGTAGAAAGTTAAAGAAGTCAAGAAGGTCAAAGAAGTCAAATTATTCTAGATGCTCCTAGAAGAAGTTGACCAGTCAAAGTGGTTAGTCATGGGTTAAGTGGTTGCAACATGAAAACAATTAAAAATAAACTAGTTGCAACTAGAAGTGGAGAGTTTTATATTTGTGGATAAAGTAGTTGTAAGTGGGTTAGCCCCAAAAGAAGGAAGTTGAGTAAGTTGGTTAGAAGATAACCCCTAGAGGAAGTTGCTTAGAGAAGTATAAATAAGAGAACAAAGGTCTCTTATGAATATGATCTTTGACAATATTGAATATCCATTTGTGAAAGGTTATTTGGGCAAGTATTATTGATAGAGAAAATTTGCGGCAAAAAAACCACGGCAACAGATTTGACAACTGTAGAAAGTTGACAGTTCAGTAACCATGTCAGATTTGCATTGTTCCAATTGTTGCATGGTATGGTATAGGTCTTGATGATTGCAACAAGATTAAAGGTATGGTTTTGGCACATGGTCTTGTGTAAGGGTTTATGGTATTTGGTTTATGGAGAGTATGGTGTATTGCTAGAGGTATCTTGTTAGTTAACTTGGTGATATTGTGCATATGGTTGAGTGTTGACTTGGTGATTGATCTTTGTGAGTAAATCGGATTTGGATGATGAGAATGATTTGACGGGTTGAGTTGACAGGTTGTTGTGACATGTTGTGTTGTGCATATTTGATGCACTTGTCTTGGTATACATTGTTGGTATAGTTTGACAGATTGTTTTATGTCTACAAGTCGGGTCTTGTACTTGAGGGTTGGATTTCTCACATCTCGGTTGGTGCTGAGATATGCAGGCTAGGTCTTGCAATTGAGAGTTGGTGCTCTCTTTGAGTTGATGCTCTTTTCAATTGGTGCTGATAAAACTTGAGATTGCAGTGTTCTGTAACATACAATACAAAAAAATTAAACATATATATGGTGCTCTTTGTATTCATTATTGTGATGGTTCAAAGTTCTTTATTGTTGATGTATGTTGTTGAGATATGTTTACATGCAAGCAACTAAGTGTGAATGGAACTAATGAGTAAATGGTGACTGCTAACTAAAGTTTTGTAAAAAGTATAAAAAGAGTCTCACATTGATTCACCCCACCCCCCTCTCAATGCGGTCAGTGTGTCCAACAATGCTAAAATGTGTTTTCTACCGTCTAGTATGAGGGAGATGTGTAATTCCTTGTGTGCTCAACATGGAGTTGGTGCGAGTCATTTCAAAATATATATATTAATAATAGAAAAATATTTTAATATTGACCATAAATAAATATTTCAATATCCACCTTAAGTAAAATAATTTTATATCAACTTTATAGAGAGATATATAAAGTAATTGAAAGTAAAAAAATTATTATTCAACCCATAGGTCTCTCTACTTCCCAAGGAAATGTGTGATTCCTTCAATGTTCTTATAAAGAAATGGCAGACATGTCTTATGCACATGTGAACTCTACCATGAGTTTGTATTATCAAGATCCATCTTAACTCCAGATCTATCATGCGCCAAGAAGGATCAAATCCCTCGAGGTGCAAACCTTTCCTCAAGTTTTTTTTAATTTAAAAAAAAAACTCACCTCGAGGGATTTGATCCCTCTCAGTGCATAATAGATCCAAAGTTTAGATGGATCTAAACTGGTTTTAAGGCAAATGTTCAAATTATGGATACCCCTATAACCCATCCAATACGTGTTCAATATAATGGATGATGGACTATGATGTTTGAAAAGTTGTTTAGGTAAGGGCATGATGAGGAGACTTCGATAATATTTAGTCTAACATAGAGAAGGATCCATCCAAAACAAAGCACCTTCACCAATGTTCTATCGTGCGCTGAATTGCAGATAAATATCATAGTGGTTCCATAATCTATTGACATCATTAGATCTCGTTGTATCAAGTTTTGCACGTCTTGAAATGAGACATTTGCATAGACTTATGTATATATTCTTCTTTCTTGCACAACTGCACAAACAACAAAGTTCCATATAAGGAAATGGCCAATTCCACACTATTCATGTTGAATGTAACAACATTGTCCTGGCATTATCATTGTGCTTACTAGGGGGCACTGAGGAAGTGATACCTAGTATCTACAACATATCAGATCAATGGTATACCCTTACTCTCTATGATGGTGCGACAGGCGAGGATGAGGTTGCTTTGAACCTATTTTAGGCTCTTCAGAGAAGTTAGACCATAACCCATCAGCTCTATTGGCTGCAAAATTATGTGGACGGAATTCAAAATATGTTCATAAAGGTGTGCATTTTGCACATAGAGTATTGGAAACTTGTGAAGGTGCATTTGACTAGATGAAAGTTGTTGCCAATCATTTGTTTGGGGTTTCCCTAGGGAGGAAAATTGGATCTTTTGTGTCTCACTCTGAAAGAGCCAATATGCAACGTGAACCTCTTATTGTTTTGAAGTTTGGAAGAACTTGCAGTGTCAAAAAATAAAGATCCTAAGATGATGTTGGTCTCGGATTGGAAAACGTTGAGCATCATAATCCTAATATAGTGTTCGATAATACAAAGTTGAGGAAGATTGTTCGAGCTGGGAACTGGGAGCTTAAGGGTGGAAACGAGAGTTCTAGAACTTGAGGCATGGCAAGATTTAGCATCTCTTTATATAACCCTTCACAAGTGGCATGATGGGGACCTTCGTCTGGATAAAGCTAGGGCCATTAAACCACATTATTCTATAACCTGGCATGCTAAAGGAAAGCAAACATGATGATCTTGGCTCTTCTTTTACATTCTACATCTACTTCCTGGAGCTCCTTGGCTGCATGGTAGGAGCATAAATGAAGGTTGTCATGGGAAATGAATTCTCGATACAAGGCATCAATAGATCAAAGAGGAAGGTTGTCCAAGTCAATATAGAGGCTTGACCAATCTAGTTGACGAATCTAAGAGAGTAGAAGGACCATAATGGAAATTGAGAAACTGGATTGTAATATCCCAAATTTTACTCTTGGAATTGTTTGTAATTGAATATATATTTTGCATGATTACTTTAAAACCTTGCTACACTAACTCCATGGGTTAAATATACCATGGTACTGTGAATATTGTGTCTTTTTGTTTTGTAGTTAATAAATATGAAGATGAAGATCAGTTGAGCTTGAGCGCCTATAGGGGCTATGATACCACAAGAGGGGAAAGGTGAGGGGGTCTAAGAGTGGATTTTGCCTAAATCATCTACCTTATGTTACCTTGAACCCTCACCCATTTTCAAAATTGGATTTCAAAGAGTTAAGAGGAGTGGAGGAAACAAATCATTCAATCTAAGCCACAGCTTCTAAAATTTAGGAAATTGTCTCCCCTACATTCTTGGAACTAGGAATAGAAGTTGAGTTTGAATTCTCTAGTCATTATGTATAAGGAAAAAATTGAATGAGGAAAGAGGAACTATGAAAAAAAAATAGTGGGAAATAGTTTTGGGAGGATAGACATTGGAAACATGGAACCAAGCCCATGATAGACCAACCGGCCATGAGTTGAAGCTTGTAGCATTGACAAAAAGCCAAGAAACCATGGAGAACTTTGTTGAAACTTGAGATAGCAGCCTGGACCTTCTGTGCACACACTAAATAGCACGAGAATGAATCATTTCTAAGGTACTGGACAACAGAGGAGGCACTCCTTGTATTGTGTGGGGAAGGTATGTGGGTGCCTTAGTGCTACTCTATTGTTGAGAAATCACCAATAGAAATCATTGGTTTAAATCCAAATTTCAGAGTTTGTTTTATCCCTGCTTCGCCCTGGTGGTATCATAGCCCCGCTAGGGGGTGGCGTCCACTGTGGATTGCCTGTGGTTGGGTGGAAATCGCTCGCACAGCTGATTGGTCTGCAGTGTTTGAAAGATAAGTTACAATCTCTATTTCTGGGTTATCAATTGGTTTTTGAAATGTTTGATAAATTCTGTAAAATTTCCTCTGCCAAATTCTGTCTCAAACTGTTGGAAAGTTTCTGTAAATTCTTATTGTATAAAATGATGTCGAAATATCTCTCTTCATGTTCCTATAAAGAATTCTGTTACTAGTTGAATAAGCATTGATTTGCTCCTATCATGACTAGTTTGGCCCATAGCTTTAACATAACCAAAGTCGTGCAATAACTCAACAGGCACAATGCTAGAGGTCTTGTATTGTCTTCAGAATTGGGGACTTGACTGTAACAAGGGAAATCGATAGGTGTTCTTTGTGCATTTTCTCTTGCAATACTAGATATTTTTTTTTATCTGGGTCAAGTGTCCTGTGGCCAGTTTTCTTTTCCCAATTATGCAGAATGGTATTCCAACATTCCAAATTGCATCTTTACTTTCATATTCTATACAAGCACTCTGTTTTTCATCGGTTCGCTTCAAATAAAAGCAATTTCGTGGAAATAACTAAATATCAGAAGAAATGTTGGTATGGATACTCATTGTAATTCCCTCTCAATACATTATTTGTGTTTGTTTTATCAGATGTAATTATGATTATGTGGGTGCTAAATTCCCCGGTGTTCAATTTGGGACTCCATTTATTTGAACTGCCTTGAAATTTCTGCCATATGTGTTTTTTTTTTTTCATTCTATCATTGCCAGTATTGAGTTTCTTTGTTATAGAATTCTGAGCTTAAGGAATGTGGGTTTTGAGATTTTATTGCATTCTGCAGGTAAGCTCAAAGAATATCTTTTATTTTGATGCCCGTATGATGCAGATATGAGTTCTTATTGTGTCTCTTGCCATATTTGTTCACGGAACTGCTATAATGGGCGATTTCATCTTTTTTTTTTGGCATCAGATCAATGTTCATATGCCCTTTCTCCATCCTTGTGTGGAATTCTCTAAATTTCAATGCTGATAGCATTGCTTCCTCGGTAATATAGTTACTTGCTCTTACTCCAAAGTCCAAACTTTGGTTTACAGTATCTCAAATGCAGTTTGCTAGAAGTATCACAGAATGCATCTAAATGCGGGTCTGGTATGCACTTTGAGGTTACATATTTCACTATCGTGGCATTTTTGTGAATTCGAGATATGCATCCCTGTGCTTTGCAAATTCAAGGTGTATGGCAAAACTTGGTTTAAAACGGTTTGTACAAATGCCTCCATATTGAAAATTCAATGCCAATCCCATACCCTCATACACGATAGAATTAGATGGAAACTCTGCAACCCTGCTAATCCTGAAATTATGTGAAATCTATAGAGGAATTCATTGAGGACAAAGGGAAATGGTGCTTTACAGGTTTGCGTTGAACATGAAATCTCATAGGTCCCATGATCTCTTGCTTTCTGGACCAAATACCTGTTTTGAACTTGGAAAATTGAGTTATGAATGTGTTGTGTTGGTACGTTTTCTTTGCTTATAAAAGAATGTCATGGTATCAGAAGATACAACCGAAATTTACAACTTACAATAGAGAAGTTTCTTGGCAGGATTGCTTTAGTGTTGTGATATTGACCATAAGAATATATTTGGCTTATTTCAACTCAAAGTGCCAATGGAGCATTGTTCATCACTGATGTTCACATGTATGAGACTGACATCTGTGTCTTCAATTCTATGGCAACCAAAATTTTACCACATCAATCTGTTAGATTTTTGCAGTCTCATGACCCGATCAGAAGAGCACCTTGCTACAGGCTTTGGCAAGAAGGAATGAATGACAATACTTCTCTGTCCATTCTTTTCGTACTTCTCGATACTCTCTTGTGTTAATTATCTCTCGCATCAGGCCCATGACAGACATATTACACTTCTGCAATATACAGGGACCCTCATGAGCTTCTTTAGAAATTGCATAAGAGGCAGAATAAGCCCAGAGGTTATAACCATGGAACATGAATAGAGCTTGAATTTAGTGCTTACAGAACAGTTGAACTGATTGCCTGAGAAAATCGTAAATGTTGAACTGCACCTAAAGGTTGCCATCCAAACTTTCTAAGAAGCTTGAAATGCTCCTAAGTTTATTTCTGCTGCCAGCCTGCTTCCGTCTCCTCAAGAACTCGAGTTGTCAAAAGAACATTTTTTTGATTCCTATTTGGAGAGATTAGGCCCCACCTTTTTTTTTCACATGAAAATCAACCTAAAGCAAGACCGGTCCATGGTCTCCTGCCATAAGTGAGATCATGATCAAATAGCTAGTTACCATTTCTGTTCTTCATTTGAGGGCTTTTCCAGATTTAGGTTTTTGTTGTTTGGAATTTATGAGGCATGTATATCTTTGGATCTTAAAAAACTGTCTTTGTAGGATGCCTAGTTATGGCTGGGGTTGTACTAATAAATTTCGAAAAGTCTTATTCCACTTATATTAAAAAAAAATTGGTCTAACAATCTTGAAAGGTAGTACTTACTATTCTCCACAACTCTGTTCGAGGTGATATCAAAACTTCATCTGTTATTGCCATTCTATGACAGCCAGATAAAGAGATAACTGAATTGTAGATGTATTCAGAGGAACAAGAGTTCTAAAATAATTAAAATATATTGTAAGACTTCATTTTTTTTTCAAAAAAAACACTGAAGCAAAAAGATAAATATTACAGCAATATTTTTCTATTTTTGTATTTTTTTTTTAATCACGGGGACGTCACATATGGTATCAGAGCGAGGTTACAACACTAGAGCTGTATGGGCTCAAGAAAGAATCATGACTATATATACAATAAAATCATTGAAACCATTGATCAGTTTGAATTAAAAGTTCTATTGGCTTGTGATGGTGGATCAACCTTTCTCTCGAAATAGTTTGGCTTCTTCCATAAAGTGATAGAACCTTGGCATGGGGTATCTTATCTCATCCTCTGGCTTATAACATGCAATCCACCAGATAAACTTGTCTGGGTTTCTTCATGAAGTACACAGTTGGCACGAAGGCAAATATGGAAAAGCAAATTGTTCCACTGAGCAGATTATAATGCAGCTTCTCCCACAGCTACAATATGTCTTCCATGCTAAGCCTTTCCATCTCAGCTGCCAAAAGTATCAACACGGGTAGAAAGAAGATACATACCATGTTTGATTAGTTGATGATAGCCCAGCTTAATGTAATTGAGATTCACTGACTGCAGAAAATTTGACAATCTCTGTTTGATCTTGATCACAATTGGTTGACTTGGGGAATTGGAGGAAACATGCTATTGATTTCTTTGCTGTTTGATCATATCAACGACGATTCTAGAAAGACTCTTTCTCAATGCCTAATAAAGTTAAGCTATAAGCTACATAAGGCAGTAATCCAATGAATTAATGCAGAAGACTCCTATTTAGAGGATAAAACAACTTGAAACAACTTTCAATAATGTAGTAGCCTAAAAGGGTTTGTCTAGTACCAAAGATGATTGTCAAAGCCTAGACCCATGGCCAACACCCCAGAGAGACATGATAGAGTGGGAAGAAGTGAAACAAATTAATGCAACAGAAGGAAAAACTTGGAAATGAGTGTAGTCAAGAAAGGGTTGGGATTTGTTTTGCCAACTTGAATAGGCGAATGGTAAGTCAGTTTCAGACATGAATATTTTTAAACTTTTGACACAGACTGCATCATAGTCAAAATAATTAGAAGTCACAATTTTCCATAAGACTTGGATATTCAGCAACCACTATGTTAAATATATCTTGGATTGGGTATAACCCTTTGACTAGTTCAGAAATAACAGAATTGTTTAGTACTAGATTAGAGTATTAAACATACTTCTATGCCTTGTTTGAAATATGTGTTATTATCCAACTACAAGATCCTATGGCAATGCTACAAATTTGCCTCCGAGTGTTATAAATCAACTGGATAAAAAGGCGCTACTGCCATTGGGGTTGACTCTTAATTTGAGTTGGAGAATCCACATGTAAGGGCTGGAAGTTACATTAGTAGGGTGAATAAGCCATATTTTGAAGAAGAAAATCAACCATATGAACCGTATCCCAAACAAGAATATGAACCCTAACAAGAACAAGTCTCTTAAATTTTCAATCAACATATTAATTGGCCAATTTTGGAATACTGTAATATAACTGTATGCATGAAACTTCCTAATGACTTCCAATGAAGAATAGAAGATAAAAAACAGCATAGCTTGCTCATCGTCTGTTGTAACATCACTACTTTAAAAGGTTACACCAAAAATCCTATTGAAAGATAGCTCCTGCATAGCATAGACACCTAGTTGTAGCATCTGGAAGTTCTAAAGATCAATTTCTACAGGTAGAAATTTCAGAATTACATTGAATTATAAAATACATTCTCCAACAGCTAAAAGCTCTCTTTAAATCCAGTATGTTTTCTACTGATGTCTGGAATAATAAATCCATTACTTCCTCCAAAGCATTCAGCAAGAATAACTACAACATTTGTCTTTCATGTACTTCATCTGTAATTATATCCTGATCACCTACGCCAATGACAACAAAAGAGTATCAACAAGTTCAACAATTAAAAATAAAATGATATATATAATTGCCCCATAGCTTAAAAAACAGCCCATAAATTTAGCGGCGTATCGCTACTTCCATCACTGACTAATTAAGACATTTATACCTTTGTCAATGCATTACAGGCTTTAAAGGTTGTGCTCTGAGCTGGGATAAGTCCAGATTTGAGTCAAGGTCTTCATCCAACTCTCCAACTACACTACTGTATACATCAAATTATTACTTAGAAAGTTAGAGAAAGCTAGAGACTAAAAACAATAGGGGTATACAACTGCTAAGACAAAAGAAGTAAAAGGGCGTACATGTTATCTCCCCTGATGATGTACAAGCCCAAGACAAGTTGTTCAACTCCTGTCTGATAAGAAAATCACCGAATGACTTATCAGAATATAAATTGGTAAATGAATTCACATCTAGTATTATAGAATCATGTAGTAACTAGGGAATCGTCAGACATAACATAAAACTATGAAGTGTAAAGGAACAATTGCAAAATCTGAAGTAGTGACCTGACCATATAACTTCCAAACTAGATCATAAACTTGTTCAACAGCTACTATGGGAAGTTAATTTCCAGGAAAACTCTGGGAAGTAATTTTTACACCGAAGGCGTTCTTTAGGGAGAGGTTTTCGCCCAGTTTTCGTCGTCTGTCCATGGCCTTTGAAAGCATGCCACGTGTCGCCCTCCCTCCCTCGACTGCCTTGCTGCACTGCCTTTGCACGGTCGCCCTTATCCTTCCCCTGTATACGAAGTCTACCAGAGATCATGCTTTAGCTGAGATGCCTGAGATACAACGGGGAATGCGGTTGATTCTGAGTCTCTGCCTATCCGAAGGATTCGATACGTTCCCCACGCTACTGTGCGCAAACGGGTGCAGCATGATTGACAGACGAATGGTAGGAAGACTAGCGTAAACCCCATCTTCTGCTTCAATCTCTTTGTTTTGCTGCTTCAATTTCACAGAATGGTTTGGTTCTGGATTTCGTGAATCTTTCATGGCATAGGTATTTTGATATTTGTTTTGATGATTTTATCGTGTTGTATGATTTTTCTAGCTGCAACCCTTTTGTTTTCATGCTTTTCATGTCATGGCGGGGCATAGTTTGTACAGGTTTTTGGGAATCTTTCTTGTATTTGGTGGTCGCCCATAGATGGTCTACTGTTGTTGTGGATGAGTGTCGTCCATAGCACGGAATATATATTATATCTGGGCATAACAATGTCATAACAGATAACCCTCACCTTCGACTCTTCCCCACTGTGAACGTTTGCAGGTAATAATACAATTGGTGCCAATCAATTTAATTTAATCATAATGTCAATCATTTTTTTATTCGTCATGGTTCTGGAAAGAAAATCTTAAAATCATAGTTGAATCTTTAGATTCAGATTCAACAATAAAATTCTTGGTCCGAAGAAAATATCAAATTTCAGATTATATAGATAATTTTGAATGCTTCGGATGACTATGCAGTGACCTAGAATAGATTTTTGTTTTACTCCTTCCATAATTTGTGGCATAAATTTTTCTTGCTCGAATTCATCCTCTTCGTAGAAATATTGTTTACATCTGTATATTTTGATAAATACGAAACTAAATAGGTCCTGATGGATTATAATTCTGTCATTGAGCTCTCTAATACTGCTGGGGTTTTAACATCACCCATATATGAGATGAAAAACAAATTGGGTTTTATTCAGAGACAGATGTGGCAGTAGGTATGGTGGGATTGGGTGTTTATTTTGTAATGAAGTTGTGTAATGCTGATGGATCTTTCAATTTTGCCCATAATCAAAGAAAAAGCATATTGGGTATTGATCAGGGAAAGCAATGTCATTCTTAAATTTCAGGAATGTCAAGGTCACAGTCCATTCGCCTTCTTCAAGCCAGAGGCCTGCTCACAATTCATCTAAGGCTTCTCTTCCTGGAAATGATCTCAAACAGGAGCAAGATGGAATAAGGGAGGAAAATGGTAGAAACACGAAATTGAAAGAGGGTTCTGATCAGGGGAGACTATACTTTCCAGGGTATGCAGGTGGGACAGAAGTGGCTATGAGAAGGTAGAACCACAGCAAATTTTCATCGGCAGAGAATCATGAGATTGGCCAGGGTAATCTGTATGCTCTGCAGAATGGGGTTTATATTCAGAGTCCGAAGAAAGGTTTAAATGCTGAAAATGGGGATGAAGAAGTCATTAATGGACATGGCAAGGCTCAAGGATTATGGGGCCAAGATAGAGCACTTGCAGCTGTGGAACAAGGGGTTTGGTGTTCTGGAAGCCTCCAAAGGATATGCTGCAGATATCAGGAGAAGCTTATTTCATATGAAAGAGAGATTCATGGACAAGCTGGCTGCCGTTCCCATTCCAGGCGAAGCCCTGGATAATGCTCGACAATTGGTTGAGACGATCATAAAAGACATGACCCATGCAGCTCAAGGAATGACTAAGGATGCTATGCAGCGAATTAAGGGCCGGCTTGTAGAGATACTACCATCTCTTTCTCCCCATCACACTGGGAAGGTTGGCATCAATTCATCTGACTGCGTTCTGATTTGTTCATATAAAATAAGAGATTGAGCACATTGTTATATTGAAAACATGTAACCTATATCACATGATGAGCACAAAATAACCCACCTCATAAATCTAATGCATTCTTAGTGGGCTGTACTTCTGTAGAACTTGTAAAGGAATTCCATATCAAAAGTTTCATGAGCCATTTGCAATTGAATCCCATTTGCATTTGCAATTGAATCGTGAGCCATTTGCAAAAGTATCGTGAGTCATTTGCAATTGAATCCCCCCGCCAATCCTGGTGATTTGAACAAAGAGTAATCCATAAGCTATAGGTTTTAGCAATTATCCAGAGGTTATTGTGCCTCAGTATTCCATTTAGGTTACAAAAAAATCCAACCTTGTAGTTTGTCCACGAAATTTAATTTAGGTGACATTAATATCTCTTTCTGATAATTGCAATATCAATTTTATGATCCTAAGTCCCCTGACACGTCCAAACCCCCCCCCTCGTGTCACAAATCCTACGTGTCGGACACCAAACGGTAGGACACGTGTCGGATACTCGTTTAGAACGTGTCATGTTCATAGGACACGCGTGTCTTGAAAATAGGACACGCGTGTCTTGAAAATAGGACACGTGTCCTGCTCAAAAAATGACTCTGGCTCATGTTTTCTCATGCAAGTTGCAGCTGTGAGTTGTTTCAGTGTGCAACTAAGGGTTATTTTGCCTTACTAATTTTATTTAAAGAGATCCTCACCCTCTCCATTTTACCTGCCCTAGTAATTAATGGTAATATTAAATTCTTAAAGTAAAAGTGACATTCTCCTTTATCTTTCATTTTCTCTCCTTTATCTTTCATTTTCATCATTCTCCTTTATCTTTCATTTCCATCCTTTTACTTAAATTTTTAACATTACCATTAATTGTTTCAGGATGTTTGAGAGTGGTTCCAACCTCATTGGAATTGATATGGAGAAAGTAGAATTTTAAGTCCCATTCAAAATTCAGCAGACTTAACGGTTTTCAGGATTTCAAGATTGGGAGGATTGCAATGTTTCTACTGGATTCTATCATGTAAGAGGGTATGAAACTGGCATTTAATCAAGGGCACCATACCCTTTATGTACTTCGATGTTGGTGGCATTGATTGTTGAACTCTTTTGTCACGACCCCAATAAAAATGTACCCTTCACTCAAGTATAAACTCTTCTGTTGAACTCTTCTCTTTGTCATCGTGTCAAGTGACTTAGTGATGTATCTGCACACCAACCTCTGTTTTATTTGTAGGCATTGGGCAGAGAGAAGAGTGGTTGAAGGGAAAGACAAAGATGTGGGATGTATTTCCTGATGATATGGGTTTGGACAACAGTGTTGAGTTGGCAATGTCATCATTTATGTTAGTAACTTAGTAACTTAGTAGTTACTAAGCTAGTACTAGTTGTATGATTGAATTTGTATCATCATCATGTAATTGTTTACAGTTTAATTATTTCATTTTTGCATGTGTAATTCATAATTTAAATTTTGATATACAAATTATATATATATATATATAACATGCCCTCCGTGTCCTATTTCCGGGGGTCGTCATGCCCGTGTCGAATACTCGTATTTCTGTGTCCTCCGTGTCTCGTGTCCCCGTGTCAGGTGACTTAGATTTTATCTATTAAGGAGTTGGGATGAGCCCAAATCAGGTTTTCCTGTTAAATTTGATCTGAGGATGCGATATGTACAAGATAGATGGGTTGAGGCTTGGGATTTTAGCATGGTAAAATGATTTGTTATGGACATATATGGCCTAATTATTTCTTATTTTTAGAATTTATTAATGCATCCATCATGGAAGAAACTCAGATTAAAGTTTCTGCCTTCATTCAGATTGTAGATGATGCGGAAAGGGAAGTTCTGGGTATGTCTCAAGCTGCTGCTCCTGGATTCGTCTCGAGAGTTGAAGGGAAGAACTCCTTGGAAGAATTTAATAAGCAGGAAATTCAGCATGAGGAGGGTATTCCGTCATCAAAAGCTTCGATCATATCGCCAGCATTATCCTTTTCAGTAAATATGGGCCGTTTAAAAAGGCCATTTTCTCCACAATCACGACTGTAAGAATGCGAAGATCCATTTTAGCACATGATAGATGACGTTGAATGTATATGAGTTTATTTTTGTTGTGGATTTTTTCTGAAACGAGTTCTTCTATGTGGGTGCCATATCACCTTCTTCAATCCAGGCAACTTAATGTCTCAAGAGTTTTCTGGATACTCATATCAAGGATGTCAGGTTATATGCAACTTAGTAATAAGTGGTTTCATGTTTATATGCATCTAATATTTGTGGTTCAAAATGCAAGTGGCGCTGTGATCCCACAGTCCAAATTCAAGAACTGTTACGAGTGTAACTACTCCTCATATGAAGCAAGAGTTTATTAAATTAACTGAAGATGGAAATCATATTATTTCCATTATAACTCTTCATGCTTTGGGTTTAGGCGCATCGATTACACTTTAACACAAAAACTTTGGGATTTGTGACTTCGTATGTAGATCTTCAACATATTCCAGTCTTTTAAGTTTTATGAAAATAGGTTTAAGAATAATCTGCTTTCATCGACTCTGACTGGGATCTGATCTTAGTAAAATGGTTTTGTTCATGACGTTTCTATATAAAAATGTCTTTCTGTAGTGTTATGTTATTTCTGTTTGTGACATTTGAGGCACACTGGCTTCTATCGTTCAGTCTGGTAGATGGCTTATGTACTTTATCATCAGCTTAAGACCTTTCACCATTCTGTTAGGATTTGTCAATTGTTGATCTCTTCCATGTTATTTATGAAGGCGGGAACTTCTGTTTGTCCATGCAGTGACTCATGCTTAGAGCAATGCTTTGTTTGTCCATGCAGTAACTCATGCTTAGAGCAATGCTTTGACCTTGAAGAGTAAGGGGCAGGACTGATTATGGCTTTCAGTTTTTCTAATGTGAATTTAACTTACAGTATGACTTCAGTTGCCTAATCGTGATTTAACTATAGCAGTATTATCCTACTTATGTTTTGTTTTTGGAAAGGTTGCTTATGGTATCTTACAGCTGTCCTCTAGCTAAGCGGCCATGCTATGAGGGGTGTTTCTATGCTGTCAAAATCACCCAGGACTTGCACCTGGCCTCATCCACACACTCCAGGAGAGAGGGGAGAAGGGGAGTTGAACTTCCAGCATGATTCAACTATCTAAATCAAAATTTCAGATTCTAATCATTTGATGATTCATCTTTTTGTGAGCTTTCTTTAGTAAATGTGATTGGGATCTTGGGTTCCTGTAATGTTTTTTTCTTGGATTCCCATCAACAAAGTTGAGGAAAACAATTTTCAATCGTTGTAATTGACATGTGAAAATTGAAATGATCCATCATGTTCTACACAATGCCATCTTGGAAAGACGATAGATACATGGTACTGGTGGAAGATAAGGTCACTTACCTAAGCATAGCAAAGGTAAACCTTCCTTATATGGTAAGGGATTCCGTCTTTTATTTGGTGGAATTCCTTGAGAGACGATATCGTGGTTGTGAGATCTAAGGACTGTTGATAGTCTACTTTATAAGTTATGAATGCATCATCTCATAATTCATATGCCATATGCCACCTGGTTAGCTTAATTTATGTGGCTAACCAGGTGGATCTCAAGCCATAGGATGTTTTGCCTGAATTTAAATAATGGCCAGACTGTGTTTGTGAGGAATGCATTTAGATTGTTAACATGTAAGTTGCTTGGCCCAAACAATTAACTGACGATGTTCAGATCAAGGAATATATTAGCAGTGGATAGCCAAATGACTTACCACTTCTGCATAGGAGATTTGACTATGGTAAAAGTCCCAGAACATAAGAAAGGAGTACTCCTATCAGGTGGAACATTAAATTGCGATAAAAAGGGCCGTTGTTCCCTGTTCAAATGAATATGGGGTTCTATGATCGAAGTAGATGCTGAGAAGGAGTTTCTCATGAACTTTAGCATTCATTGTTTAGCTTCAGACATAGGCAGTTTCCTATTGAAGCAGTTGAATGCCTTACGAAAAAGGAGTGGAAGTACGTCTGAAGTATAATAAAATATTATGTATCGATGGTCCTTATATAAATCATATTAAGCAAGTACTATAATCCAGTGCAAAGTTCATTAGTTGGTGAAAGGAAGGTTCTTTTCAGTGAAAATGGCACGGTCTTTATGTTAAAGGCATGGACCCTGTACATGGATGTTGTCATTCTTTGTGATATACCATAATTAAAAGCATAGTAGCAAGATTTAAATATGAATATGAATGGAAACACAGTAGTGATCCACAAAACAATGACACTCATCACAATATAAAATGCAGAGACATAGATATCCCACCTGTAGGTTTCAGTTTCCTGGAGCCCTACGACACCCCTGAGAGGAGCAATTGGATGACTGCAGAAATCCCATATGAAATTGTTTGAAATCTTTAGCATTGGACAACTGCAAGGATATTCCTCTAAGAGGGAAACGCTCAGCAGTAAAAGCCTGGATAGAGGGACATGGTTTGGCAAAGAGGGGAGGCAGGTCAGTGAAGGGATCCACAAGTGGAGTATAAGTGTGTCCACGGGTGACATACTTATACTGTGTAAGGGCAGCTGAAGGTTGAAATGGAACCCACTCCATCACTATTACAATTTAACAAATTAATGTAAGGGGGTGCTACATCACAAGTAACATCATCCTTCATTGGTTTGAAGTCATATGTTACACTTTTAAGTTACTCAAACATCCTTTATTTTCCAATACCAATGAAGGCATTATAGTTGCAGATGCTCGATAGTGTCCATATGAAGAGATGTTGGGTTATCGATTATGTCTTCTAACTTCCACTATTGATGATCACATGAAAAAGTTGGCCATTAACCAAACATTGATTATTAGACAAGTTAGTTTTACTAAAATTGAGTTTTCTTGAGATTTCAATAAGTGAGGGGTTTTGCATTAACCAATGTCAACTTTCTATTTTGACTGAGAAGTTTGAGCAATAATGTCCTCAAATATCGATATTTAGCAGTAGATTTTGGATTTGACTTATTACAATTTCACAAAGTGTTGCATTTAGAATGTTGTTGTCTATGAGGTTGATTAATATTGGAAACCTATTAGTTCAAACCCTATTATTGAATCTATTGTGTGCATTGCTAACATTGAGGTCAACTACAATATATATACTTGTCATGTTGATGTGTGAGGAGGTTATGGAAAGCTTTATGCCAGTGGATATTGATGCTTGCTACCATTGTTATCCAAGCTTAGGGGAACACCTTTTTTATTTTTGTGCAATGTGGCCTATCGATCTCATATGACCCCATATTTTTCGACCTCTATCAACTACTCGCAACAATATCCAAATATGCAACAATGACTTTCAATTTCCTTCTAATCCATTAGTCCTCAAGAGATTCACTTTATATATCACCACCTCTCCATCACGTACGCCCACCAAATATCCATTAATGATTAATCAATTGAAACCTCTTTTGATTGGTACTAAACATGTGACTAACATCCACATACAATTGAATAAGAAATAGATGGAACCTATTAAAGGGTTTCTATATTGGCTACTCATAAACCATCCAAAAAAACACACCTCCTTTCTTTGGGCAATATAACCACTCACATTCACTTCGGCATGCCCTTTCCCCCGCTTCGGGGGTATGCTAGTTTTAAAGGGCAATGTTGAACAAGAATATGCCATGTGTAGTTCTACATATACATTTATATGTAAACAAAAGTGTCTTAGTTTTATATCCACAATATATCCAAGCTTTATAATTTAGATATCTTGTTTTAGGTTTTAGGCCACAAAAATGTCATCATTATAGAGAGGTATCGATTATCAAAGAAAAAGGAAACTAATGGCCAAACAAGGAACGATGAGCTTCTCTTATCATCCTAATCATATTCACCTCTATCACTCCAGTCTAATACCATATATCAAATGGAAGAGGCACCTATAAGCCACACATAGAAAAACTTGGGGATGATCCACGAGTCAGAGAGGAAGAAGAAGAGGAAAAAAATAACAATGAGGCTGAATAAAATCCAACCCCAGAAATAGTTGTGGAGGAAGATGTATGCAGTGTTTCTACTGCACAAAGAACTGTTAGATATGCCACAATCTTGAGAGGGAAGATAACCACTTTTCTGGGCAAATAAGCAGTAGATAGCACTGAGAAGAGTCAAGAACTGATTGAGAGTACAAAGAACATATTAGCAGTGGCAGTTTGGATGGATCTGCAAGTTTCTAGTCTATACACAATCCGCAGTTAAACGCCTACATGACCGATACCAATTGGAAGTCGTGGGATGTACATTCCCATGGCCTAGAAGCAAAAAGGATATATTTGGCTTATTTCAAACTCAAAGTGTTGGTGGAGCAATGCTCATCACTGATATTCACATGTATCAAACTAACATCTGTGTCTTTAATTCTATGGCAAGAAGAATTTTACCACATCAATCTGCTAGATTTTTGAAGTATAATGGTATTTCACTCATGCCCCAATGAGAAGAGCACCTTACTACAGACTTTGGCAAGAAGGAATGAATGGCGACTTACCATGTTTGACGTTGTAGAGGGCTCTGTCACATCACAAAAGGGGTATAATTATGTAAAATTTGCAACAGCTCTAAGATGAGCCACACTATGCCCCGTTATGCTATCCATTTTTTTCGTACTTCTTGTTACTCTCATGTGTTAATTATCTCTCGCATCAGACCCATTACAGACATATTACACTTCTTCTATATGTAGGGATCCTCATGGGCATCTTTAGATATTGCGTATGAGGCAGAATAAGCCCAACAGTTATAACTATGGAACATGAATAGAGCTTGAATTTATTGTTTACAAAACAGTTGAATTTGTTGAATTTAATGCAGTTGCAAGAGCCATTCTCGTCGAGGATGGCATAAGATCCTAGTTGTGGACTAGGGCCCCCAGTACACTCCTGGGATTCTTGGTCTGGGACCAAGCAGTTAGAGCCATGGAAAAAGACGCTTGTGAGGGCCCCCAGTAGATGACTGGGGTTCTTGGTCTAGAACCAAGCAAAAAGACCCTTGTGTGGGCCCCTAGCAGAGGACTGGGGTTCTTGGTCTGGGACCAAGCAATAAAGACCCTAGATGTATTCTAGGGCCCCTGGATGTGCACCAGGGAATCCTGGCCCTAAGCCTGGATTGATCCTTGGATGTGTTCCTTGGTGGTTGATATATGTCCCTAGATATGTCTAGGGCCCCTGGATGTGTTCCAGGGTACCCATGCCTAAAGCATGGATTGATCCTTGGTCTTGTACCTTGGTGGATAAGACCCCAGATATGTTCTGGGGCAACCTGGTCTTTGACCAAGTAAATCTTGGTGTAATTCCAAGATGTGTTGGTGTGTGATCCTCTTCCTCTCCCATGATGGTCCATAGGACCTAGGAGAGACTATGAAGATGGGCATGATCACATTGTGTGATGTATCTCTTATGCAGTGATGATAAAGTTTATTGGTCACCTTGAGAATTATATGAACACGTTTTGCCACTAAGAAACCCCCCTTGCCCTTTCTAACCCTTTGTTTGATCTTCACCCTTTGGTTTGAGTTTGGGTTTGGGTGGGGTTTGTATTTTTGTTTTAGGGCTTAGTGAGATTAAAATAGAAATATTAATTAATATTTAATGACATATTAAATTAATATTTATATTAATTAATATGTCATTATATTAATTATTATTTTATTACCCTAAGCCCTAGCCTAAAACTATAAATAGAACTCCTCCTCTATTACACTCAACTCACTATCTCCTCTTCTAAGTGGCGGATTGCTCTGAGATTTCTTCCCTAAGTGTTGCGGCCTCCTTGACTGTTCAGTCCAACTCACTTCTTTTGTGTTGGAAGGTGATTTTGGGTGTTGTGTTGTTGATTGCTACATTTCTGAGTTTGCTTGTTGCTGCCAAGTCCACTCTCCATCAGTTCTGCCCTACTCTGAGCTGTCGGCCACCCTTCTCTATTCAGTCTTCAAGCAACTGGCCCTCCTCACACTCCTCTTCTAAGTGGCGGACCCTCTTCTAGAGGCTATCGTCCTATTCTGTGTACAAATCAGGAACCTGTGAGGGTCGCGGCTATCATTCTGAGGTGCTAACCCTCTACAGCAGGCTGACATCTACCTCAGTACAGATCTGAAATTTAGTGTGGATTGTGGCTATCCTTTCAGCCTTCAAATCATTGTTGTCACACCTTCCTGAGTTGGCCAATTCCTCTATGTGGGTGGCTAAGACAAGGGTTTACTGATCAAGATATCAATTTGGGGTCTCTTGTCTTTTCCTTGGAGTTTTCTACTGTGGCAATTCATTCTCATACTCCCTATAATTGAAATCTAACCCTTAGTGGTGGATCTAAGAGTCCAAGACTAGATCTGAGCATAACTCAGAGGGATACATCTCACTTGTGTGCCTAGCTCTTTCTTTCATTGCACATGAGGTAAAACTCAGAGGTAAAATTCAGTTGCTTTATTACTTCAGTTTGATTTATTTATTTAAACTCAGATCTACTAATTGATATGCTTAGAAATATTTAATGTACTAGATCTAAGATTGTTGTACTTAGATCTACTTGCTTGCATACTCAGGATTAATTGTTTGGTTCAGATCTACTAGTTTACTTGTTCAGAAATATTTTGCTTTAGATCTACTTGTTGTTTTCAAATCTATTGTGTACCTATGTTCAGAAATTTTATTTAGATCTAATGTTTACTTGTTGATCTAGCTAACAGAATTTTTAAAAGTATATTCTTCTATTATTTTTCCCTATTTCTAACATCGTATCGGAGCTTAGGGCGTGAAAAGAGCTCAAGGATTGTAGACTTGAGCCTGCGTAGATCCATTGTTGTTAGGGTTCATTTTAGATCAGCAGTAAGACTGTCTTACCCTGTTTACAATATGACTCCTTCACTTAGACAAGGAGATAAACAGGGCCTGGACTTTATTGACAAAATCCAATCTTTGACAGAAGTATCAAGTTCTTCTGCAACTTTACAGGCATTAGTGGATTCCGAAATCAAATCTGGTTCTGTGAGAGGTGGTAGTTATTCAAATAACTTACTTTTAGTCAAGCGTGGGCTGGACATGGTTAAAGTGTTATTTGAAAGACTTCTTGTTACAAGGTATGCCTTCATATCCAATCTTACTTTGTCCTTTTTCTGTCCGTTCAGATCAGAGAGAGAACTATTCTCCAGGGAGTAACTTACCGTTCATTTAAATATCAAGCCCAATTACAAAATAGCGTAACCAGGATCCTTGATTTGTTGGAACTTGGCTCTTTTACAAGAGACATGATTGTAATGGATTTAAAATCCTTACAAGTGAATGTATGCATATGTATACATAAATGGAGATTATCTTCATTCAAAGGCTATGGCAAATTATGATATCCTTCTGCTACTCTTGATGGAAGGGAAACTTGTCTTCATTTACCTACTTTATTCTCCATTGTGGATCAACTGGAACTTTGACATGGAGTTATTGGCCTTGTTTTGAAATTCATTAGTCCTAGGCCACAAGAGCACTATTGAAACAAGTTTTTAGAATCCTTTTAAATGACTTTTCTAAATTGCAGAGTTGTATAAGCACATGACTTAATAGACTTGGTAACTCAATAGGAACCCTCATGGTTTCAACTCTTGAGTAATTGTTTGGCACTCTCAAGGCTTTGTCAATGTTGGTAGGAGATTCTCCTCCCCCTTTAAAAGGTGTTTGTTTTCAATTCTGAACAATTCTCGGTGAACCTCAAAACTTTTGTATGATGAGCAGAATCTTTGTCCTAATTATCAGACAGATAACCTAAAGTCCCTAAATTCAGATGCTCAGAGCACCTCGACCCTAAAAAGGATTCTGTGTGACTTTTTGTTTCAACTTTTCAATATTACCTAAGGTTCATATGCCAAGTTAGTACTTACAGTTGTTTCCCTTTGTGCTAGTTCATAAGCTTCATATCCAGGAAGACAAAATTCCTAAACTTCTTTGCAGGAAGTTTTTGACAAAGGAGGATTTGGAGAGGAAATGCAAATCCTCTTTACTATACATTTTTTCTTTTTTGAAATCCTGTACTAAAATGATCATAAATTCACTGTTTGTACTAATCCACTTTCTTTATTGTTGATATTACTGAGGACAAGGAAACTGAAATTGTTTTCACATATTCAATTAAGTAGGTGGAGAATCAAACTCCATTGGAACAATGAATGGATATTCATTTCAAAGTCCTTATCCTTGCCTCAGCATTTGGAAATCCTTAATAACAGTCCTTATTCTGAATGGATTTCTTGTCAAAATTATCTTGCATGACTTCATCAAGTCATAGACAACATCAAGTGGTATAACAGACAGTGGGTTGATCTCTTGAGGATATGAAATTACTTTTACATGTAAAAACATCTGTATAGACAGAAGATGTCTCAGATAGCTACAGTTGGTAGCAGGCTGCAAAGTACATGTGAGTTCTCATCCCAATGCAAGTTCAAGGTAAGTTCAGGTATGCTTCATTTTTATTTCTTTCACTGAAATTGTGATTACTGAAGATGGCAAGAAGAGCTATGTTTACCTTCCTGTCAATTTTTTTATGAACCAGTGTCTTCAGGAAATACTATCAGAATCTCAGCACATACTGGTTTCTTTTCTCCCCGATTTGGAAACTCGGGAATATGTTGGTCTATTATCCTTGATATGAAAGACAACATGTAACCTTGGGTTATTTTTCCTTGGTTAAGGAGTCCATCAAATTATCTTAGTTGTTGGGGTATTTTTTCCTCGTTTTGGGAACCCTACAGATATCTCTTTTAATCAAGAATCCTTAGATTGTAATTGAGCCATTATCCTTGGCACAGGAGCTCAAGAAGTCTGACTCAGCTTTTCATATTAAACTTGGCACTGGCACCAAGAAAATCTTGAAGAGATACGACACCAGATCAGATCCATAGGATCTTATAGGTTCAGAGGGAGCAGTCCCTACATATGAGTTAGATCGTGACCTACAACAGAGATGGAAGCTTAGTAGAGTCAAGGAATTCTATCAAATTTCCTTTAGAGAAATTTCCTATTAAAAGGAAACCAGTCTGGTGCCGGGAAATCTAAAGGAAGTAGAAAAGCATTCAACACCTAAGGGCACTTTTAGAGAAAGCAAGAAACCAGATAAGTACTCCGACATTATAGCTAAATTGAATCTTGTGATTGATCCAGAAAATTCCACATTTGAAGAAGCCTCCAAACATTCAAGTGTGGAAAGATGCTATGATAGAAGAATATGAATAAATTCTGAAGAATAATGTATGAACAGTAGTTCCAAGACCTCGTGGCAAATCAATAGTAACCTCCAATTGGCTTACAACAGATGGTTGTATTGAGGTTAAATTTGTGACTCGTGACTTCTCTCAGAAAAAAAGGATTATCTATGGCAAGATCCTTACTTCCAAATAGGATCTTTATCTCTCTTGTCGCAGTTTTTAATTTGGAAACTTCACCAGATAGATGTTAAGACTAATTTTTTTCTTAACAATGAAGTTAAGCAAGAGGCTATCCATGGGAAAGAATCCCATAGATTATAACAAGCTCCGAGAGCTCGGTATGAAAGTATTGACAATCTCTCTACAGAGTCTTGGATTCACCAAGAGTATTGCAAATCCTAATCTTTTTGTAAAGATTGCACAAAATCATCCTCTTGTCTTAGGATGATCTGTTCCTTACAGGAAAGGAAATTTTCTTGACAGCTCAGACTAAGAGGGAGCTCTTAAGAAGTTACAGTTTCAAATCCGGAAGACCTCATTAGGTTCTTGATGTATCGTATACACACCAGACCGTATATTTATCATGCAATGATTACCCTCATCCAGCTTATGTGTGAACCGAAGCATATTCATATGGTTGTTGTCAAACCTATTCTGAGATATGTTCGGGGGACTATAGCCTATGGTCTCAGATACACTTCCAGTGGAGGTGTAATGCTTCATGGATATTCAGATTCAGATTGGATGGGCAGTACAGTGGATCGGAAGAGCACTTCCAGATATTGCTTCAGTTTGGGTTCAACGATGATTTCCTGGTCCAGCAGGAAACGGGGCTCCATAGCCCAGAGCACTACAGAAGCAGAATACTTTGTTGCAAGTGATGCTAGCAGAGAAGCAGTGTGGCTTAGGAAGCTACTTTCAAACTTGTTTAGTGCAGAGCTAGAACCCACAATCATCCACTGTGACAACCAAAGCTATTTAAAGCTCTTCGAGAATCCGGTGTTTCATGACAAGTTGAAGCACATTGAAATGAGATACACTATGTTCGGACATGGTGCAGAAGAACATTCTCAGTATTCAATATGTTCCGATAGCAAAACAGACGACAGATATTTTAACCAAGCCACTATTGTAGACAATGTTTGTGTACTTCGAGACAAGCTTGATGTTGCTGAGAATGCCTCTCTTGTTGAGAGGAAGTGTTGAATTTAATGCAGATGCAAGAGCCATTCTCCTGGAGGATGGCATAAGACCCTAGTTGTGGACTAGGGCCCCCGGTACACTCCTGGGATTCTTGGTCTGGGACCAAGCAGTTAGAGCCATGGCAATGACCCTTGTGAGGGCCCCTAGTAGATGACTGGGGTTCTTGGTCTAGAACCAAGCAGAAAGACCCTTGTGTGGGCCCCCAGCAAAGGACTGGGGTTCTTGGTCTGGGACCAAGCAGTAAAGACCTTAGATGTATTCTAGGGCCCCTGGATGTGCTCTAGAGAATCATGGCCCTACGCCTGGATTGATCCTTGGATGTGTTCCTTGGTGGTTGATATAAGTCCCTAGATATGTCTAGGGCCCCTGGATGTGTTCCAGGGTACCCATGCTTAAAGCATGGGTTGATCCTTGGTCTTGTACCTTGGTGGATAAGACCCCAGATATGTTCTAGGGCAACCTTGTCTTTGACCAGGTAAATCTTGGTGTAATACCAAGATGTGTTGGTGTGTGATCCTCTTCCTCTCTCCCAGGATGGTCCATGGGACCTAGGAGAGACTATGAAGATGGGCATGACCACATTGTGTGAAGTATCCCTTATGCAGTGATGATAAAGTTTATTGGTCACCTTGAGAATTATATGAACATGTTTTGCCACTAAGAAAACCCCTTTTCCCTTCATAACCCTTTGTTTGATCTTCACCCTTTGGTTTTTGAGTTTGGGTTTGAGTGGGGTTTGTATTTTTGTTTTAGGGCTTAGTGAGATTAAAATAGAAATATTAATTAATATTTACTATGACATATTAAATTAATATTTATATTAATTAATATGTCATTATATTAATTATTATTTTATTACCCTAAGCCCTAGCCTAAAACTATAAATTGAACTCCTCCTCTATTACACTCAACTCACTATCTCCTCTTCTAAGTGGCGGATTGCTCTGAGATTTCTTCCCTAAGTGTTGTGGCCTCCTTGACTGTTCAGTCCAGCTCACTTCTTTTGTGTTGGAAGGTGATTCTGGGTGTTGTGTTGCTGATTGCTACATTTCTGAGTTTGCTTGCTGCTGCCAGGTCCACTCTCCATCAGTTATGCCCTACTCTGAGCTGCCGGCCACCCTTCTCTGTTCAGTCTTCAAGCAACCGGCCCTCCTCATACTCCTCTTCTAAATGGGCAGACCCTCTTCTAGAGGCTGCCGTCCTATTCTGTGTACAGATCAGGAACCTATGAGGGCTGCGGCTATCATTCTGAGGTGCTAACCCTCTACAGCAGGCTGACGTCTACCTCAGTATAGATCTGAAATTTAGTGTGGATAGTGGCTGTCCTTTCAGCCTTCAAATCATTGCTGTCACACCTTCCTGAGCTGGCCGATCCCTCTATGTGGGTGGCTGAGACAAGGGTTTACTGATCAAGATATCAGTTTGGGGTCTCTTGTTTTTTCCTTGGAGCTTTCTACTGTGGCAATTCATTCTTGTACTCTCTATAACTGAGATCTAACCCTTAGTGGTTGATCTAAGAGTCCAAGACTAGATCTGAGCATAACTCAGAGGGATACATCTCACTTGTGTGCCTAGCTCTTTCTTTCATTGCACATGAGGTAAAACTCAGAGGTAAAGTTCAGTTGCTTTATTACTTCAGTTTGATTTATTTATTTAAACTCAGATCTACTAATTGATATGCTTAGAAATATTTAATGTACTAGATCTAAGACTGTTGTACTTAGATCTACTTGCTTGCATACTCAGGATTAATTGTTTGGTTCAGATCAACTAGTTTACTTGTTCAGAAATGTTTTCCTTTAGATCTACTTGTTATTTTCAGATCTACTGTGTACCTCTGTTCAGAAATTTTATTTAGATCTAATGTTTACTTGCTGATCTAGCTAACAGAATTTTTAAAAGTATATTCTCTGTTATTTTTCCCTATTTCTAACAGAATTGATTACCTAAGCAAATCGTAAATGTTGAACTGCACCTAAAGGTTGCCATCCAAACTTTCCAAGAAGCTTGAAATGCTCCTCAGTTTATTTCTGCTACCAGCCTGCTTCTATCTCCTCAAGAACTGAGTTGTCAAAAGAATATTTTTTTGTTTCTATCCGGAGAGAATAGGCCCCACCTATTTTTCGCATGAAAATCAACCTAAAGCAAGACAGGTCCATAGCATCCTGTCATCAGTAGGCTTGTTTCCGAATTTTTCTAAACTGAAACGATATCTATGCCTCTAATCCAAAACTCATCCTTTCAAATTTTAATTTCATCTCTGTTATAAACTTAGGTCTCAGTAGCAATATTAGGAAATGTGTAAGAGAAATTTTTGGATGCGTTCGACATCATAACTGACTGTGTTATGGTACTTTACCAAATATTTATTATGATAAACGCATGATGTGTTATTCCTAAATTCCAGTTGAAATAAGTGTTGAAACCCTATGAAAACCATCCAAATTTTGTTTTTGAAATAAACCCTAACATAAAGGGATGAATTTGGCAGGCTCAAATGTGGTGTGCCTTTATGAGGATGGGCATTATAGCCCAACGATTCACTGCATGTTGTAGAGTTTTGAGACCACACAGTGTCTTTGTCCCACAAAGTTGAACTCGTTTCATGGAGTAGTTCTGTTTGAGCCCTGGGCTTCACCAGCTCAAAATCAAAGAATTGGGCGTGCCCCTTGCCAAGAATACCATTCCAATCCTTGAAAAACGGCAAGAAAACCGAACGCTAACCCAAAGAAGACGTCTAACGTTGACAATGTCATAACCCTAGTTCCAACTGCCAACCATGATCGATTGCTCAAACCCTTAGCGCCCAAATATCAGCATTATTTAAGGGGTTAATAACAGAAATTGCCCAATTCTTGTCATAGGCTTCCCATATATTGTCCAGATAAATGAAAAGACAATGTGGGAAAAAACACAGTTTGCGGTTCAGTTCTCAGTGCCAGAAAGAGCTAATTACTCCATCTCAGATATGCTCTCACGGTGCAATAACGAACTTGATACATAAGCTATTTGAACGTATAGTTTTAAACAGCTTTTAGAAACCCATAAAAAATAATATTTTAAAAAATAACAAAATGAAAACACTACGTACATACCCTGGTGGAATAGACCCGCTCATGAGATTCATCCATAATGAGATTCGTGGCCTGATCATATCCTTTCAATATACCCTGCAGCGCATATTTTTTCCCTCAATCGATCAGTTAGTTCTATTACGTCCACAAGCAAACAAGCCCTATTAACATGAAACCAGAAGCAACGAACAGTCCCATTACCACTATGTTACGCCCATCGTTGGTAATGACGGATATTGTTTCTGCAACTCAAAGTAATTTCAGCACAGGACCCCGGGCGTAGTTAGTCCAGTTGTACAGAATAGAAACACAAATATATCAAACACACAATAGAAGAGAACACAGTATAGACCAAACCACATTAAAATTAACCCATTAATATAATTTTTTTGCAGAAAAGATTGAGAGACTTACCATCAACCAAATCCTCCAAGCCTGAGATAATAGACATTGCAGGTTGCGTATAAGAAGAAGCGCACGATAATATCGGTTTGAAAATATGACAAGACACGCAGAACAAATATACGCAACGAAAGAGGGAAAAAACCCAGGCCTGTTGAGATTAAACCCCAACGAGCCTAAATGCACAACGAGATTCCTATATGGGACTGCAGGGTTTTACGGTCTTCAACTTTTGTGTTCGATTAAAATTGTTCAGCATATGATGCATACTACGTTTAAGTAATGGGATGTCCACTATGGTACTCTGGTTATGATACGAATATATACTTTTTGATTGGCTTTTCCTTTTCTTTCGTGAAAGGTGTTGTGAAGGTATCAATTTAAACGTTTTATTAAATATATAAATATGTTTATATGATTTGATTTTAAAAATATGTTAAAATTTACAAATTAATATTTAAATTCATTTATAATAATAAAATTATTAAAAAATGATATTTTTCAACTAAATTGGATGAGAAATTGTTACATCCACATATTTGAGTGATTATTTTTTATATGAGTGTCTTAAGATTTGTTAACATGTCGAATCCATTTCTACATTTAGAAATAGATTTTAAACAACAAAAAATAGTGATTTCTTGCAAATTTATATTTTCTTGAAAAAAACATGGAAAAAAAATATTTATTAGAACACTTAGACAATGTCATTGTGAAGTTGGGTATCTAAATGAGATCTTGAAATAAAAATAAACAAAATAACAACATCTACATCTATGTAGTTGGGCAACATCCCTATGGCTCAGAAATCCACTTAACATATAATTCATTCTTTCTTATAAAATTTTAAAGGTACACTAAGGTATTTATATATAAGTTTATTTTGTTAATTGGTTGTAGCTTACGTGGTGGGGAAGAATGATTGTTATCCTCTCCACCTAGGTTTCAATTCATGCCTTAGAGCTTTCTTGCTAGTCGACCTAATAGTGTAAAAAAATTTATTTAGACTTGTAGGCATTTTGTTTTAGTTTATAGTAATATAATGTAAAAAAATTATTTGGACTTATGGGCATTTTGTTTTAGTTTATAGTAATAAATGGAGCAGTGCACATTGTGATAAGTTGTGATAAGTCTCGTTGTTTTTTTTATTCCTTTCAATATCTAAGAGATTTGAGATTTGGATATAAATCAATATAGAAGATGACCATGTTATCCTACAATATACGGTTTTGTGTAATATTATGATTAGACAATTTGGAACCAATTTATGTTATCATAATATTACAACCATGAAAGAGACCTCATCCAAACTTGATAGGTATCCATGTGTTACACCTCAAAATTACTCACTTCGATAGTGTCGCAAGTGTCGTCATTACGAGTGTTGTAAGTGTCGCATCTTGTCCGCAAGTGTCGCATCTTGATTATAAGTGTTGCAAGTGTCAAAAATAGTATGATGCCATCTTGCCTATGTCGTTCCCATAACGACATCATGAAGACACTTAAAACACCTCAAAGGATAGTTTGGAAGAAGAAAAATCACTTGGCAAGAAGTACAAGCCCTTTGCCATTGGAAAAATCACTTAAAAATTGATTTTTGGAGAGGAGCGCTCCCCTACCCACTGTTAGGGAGCGTTGGTGCACCCTGAGCCTCTTTGGGGAGTGTTTGAGCGCCCTGTGCACCCCTTTGGGGCAACGCTACCCTCTTTTGAGAAAATTATGGGTTTGTTGAGGCAAATTAGGGAAGAATCCCTCAAATCCTGAAGGTAGTTGGATTTGAATAGATGGTCAAGGCATGATCTTAGGGGAGATCCTCAACTGAAGGAGAGGAATCCTCAACTCATCCCAAAGATCTCTCAAGTGGTTGAACCTCTCCAAGGTTATATAAAGAGGCCTTCTCATGGTGAAAGGGGGAATGAAGTTGGAGAATTACATCAAACTTATGATCTCATGAGTGAGATGCCATCAAAGCAATCAGTGGAGATCGATTGAGCAAAGGGGTTGGACAAGGAGAACTGGAAGAGGTTGTTGCACCTTCATTCAAAGGATTGTAAGTATTTAACTTGTTCTCATTAATATAATCAATGCTTGGCCTGTTTCTTTCAAGCTTGTGCTTGTTCCATATAAGTTTGTCTACATTAGATGGATCTATGATTGAGCTAATATCAGTAGAGTAGGAAGTTCATTGTATCTTTGTTTGTTTTGCAGGACCTATCAAGGAGCTTAAGATCGAAGCTCGGCCTGGACTTTGCAGGGACAAACGTCGTTCATAAGGTACATATATTTCTCCTTTTCTTTCATTCATTAGCTTTATTAGATCTAAAAGGAAGTCAGTGTCCATGTTAAGCACTTTCTGTCTTGGCCTTAGGAGTCTAGAGACCAAGAGGGAATCCACTTGTCTGTAGGGGGATTCACCTTCAACAGAAATTGGCGACTCCACTGGGGAGGAGCTCTGATTTTTGTTTCCATTCCCAGATCTTGTTTTGGCCCTTTGCCCACTGATTTGATTTTCTTCATATTGTCATGTTGATTCTTAGATTTGTTTGATTGCCTCATTATGTCATCAGGATCACCTTGATTGACTTAATTTCCTTCATTTGTTGAGTTTTTGGGCTTTTTTCTGAGTTTTTGGAGCAGAGCGCTCCCCTCCTCTTGTTGTCAGAGCGCTAGCACTCCCCTATAGCCTTACACAGAGCACTGGAACGCTTTGGTGCTCCTTACACCAGAGCGCTACCCCATTTTTGTGAGAAATTGTCCAGAATTTTCATCTTTTGAAGTTGTTTCTGGGTTTTGGCATTTGCTCAGGGTCCCATACTCTCAGTCCATCTTGATATTGGCTTTCACACACCCTTATTTCTGAGAATTCATCCTCTTTTGTTTGGGATTTTGACATCTTCTTTCTTTACCTTGAATCCACTCTTTGTCTTTGCTGACCTAGAGTTAACTTCCTGTTTTCTTCTCCTTTATCTGACTGAGTGAAAACTCTTATGAGAAAATCCAAAGGTCTGTGAACTTTTCATTTGATCTTTGAGGTCAACTTTCCATCATTTCTCTTTTTTTTGAGGTTTTTGGTTCTTGTTTTCAATTGGTTATCTTTGTCCTTCTTGTTTATTTCACGACGAGAGTGTATTTTTTGTTTTGTGTGAAGTTTGCTTCTGATTGTTTGATCTCGAAGTCTGATTGACATTTAGAAGTCTTGCATCTGATTATCATTCACATATAAGCAAAATGACATATTTTAGTGATTGGTTTGGATATTAGAAGGCATTTCTGAAATTTTTAGCATTGCATTGGATTTGAGTGAGAAACAAATTGATTGAGGACATTGCATATTAGTGTTTGATAGTGAAAACAACTTTCTCTCTTTCCCTTAAATAGCCATTCATCGAAAGAAACGATTGCTTATCATCTTCTTGTGCATTTTTGGGAATTGATTCATCATACCATCAGTTTCATTTTCATACACCCTTTGAGTAAAGAACAGCCATAAAATCAACGCTAATTAAAAATTATCTAGAACATTTTTGTTTTTAGGATCTTCCACCAACATTAGACTAGGATTAGCACTTTGGATTAGGCTGTGAGTACAACTCTCCAAAGTTTTCAAAATGAACATTACCATCATGAGATAGGGAGAGTTGAATCCAATTGTCGTATAGGCTTTCTGGGATCCCCCTCTCACACAGGGGTTACGCCGGAGGTCGCATTCGGGTGAGTTAGGGAGACTATCCCTCCGTGGTTCAATTGTTTGTAGTGGTCGGATCGTATATTGGGGGTCACTTGAAGGTATACCCACGATTATGTGTGGGAGCCTCTCGAGTTGAATTCAGACTTGTTATCCTGCCCATACATTCGGATCGAACTGTTGACTGTACCCACCCAGGGGCTGACTGTGAGTTGGTGTCCGTAGTTGCCATAATCCTTAGGTACTTACACAAGGTGACAGTGAAGGGAAGTCTCACTGTACCTGGGACAGACATTGGTCAAACTCACTCGGGCTCCTTGGAGGGTAAATCCACAATTACTGCGTGGAA
>CBVK0101357329.1:0-10842 GCA_900067695.1 Picea abies | reverse complement strand
GCCGGATCAGGGATATTTCAACCATGTCTGGGGGGAATGACAGGATGCCCTAGTATGTCTGTGCCCATAGGTTTTGAGTTGCCACTGGGGAGATTCATGAAAAGTCATCATCCACTCCCGTCATACTTGCCATTTTCCATCTTACTTCCCGCTCATCCATTCCATTACATTGGTCTAGGCATTGGGTTGGCCAATCATTTAAGGGTTGCACCTTCCCTTGTGGGAAGAAGGGGCTAAAGGCCCAGAAGGTAAAAGCAGCTGGCAAAAGATAAAAGCCTAAAAATAAAACCTCGAGATGCTTCGCCCAGGGATCCCTGAGAAAGTAATAAAAGGATTCTTAGCAAGAAACAAGAGGGACACATAAAAATAATAAAACAAGACCTAGTCAGAGGATAGGGGCTCTCATCACGAGCCAGCCTATTAGGTCCATGGGAACCTAGCGGTATGACACTACCAGTAGCTGGTTACCACGCCAGGGCAGTGGCTCTTGGTTGAATGGCCAAGAGAAAAGGGGTCTCATCACAAGAAAACCTTCTCATTTCCATGAAAGTGATTGTGGATAACATTGCCACCACTGGTCACCACGCCAGGGCAGTGTCCCCTGATTAACTTCTTGAAAGAAAAAACAATAAAGAAATAAGAATAAAAGGCATGAATGGGCTTGGAAACATTTGCATCCAGGACAGGTGCAACTCGCCTTTTACAAAGGGACCCACAAGTAAGCCTTGCATTTCCCTGCTATCACTGCACCCCTTGTCAGGACATCCCTTATCCACCTCACCCATTAACATGACTTGGATTTGATCTCTTCCAGAAACATCCCTTTTCCAGTGGACACTAGCCCAATAGGACGCCATGTCACTGACGAGGTAAAAATATAACTCTTAATTGTTTAGTATTAGATTACGCTCTTTCATTCATTTGTCAACACGAGGCTCAATGTGTGTTTACAAGGCACTCTGTGCAGTATACACAGAATGAGAACTTTCACCAAGCTATCGAAAAAGGCTAACTAAACTAAACCATGCATACATCAAAAGAAAAGCATAAAAGATGAAGTCACAGTGCTTACAACCCCCAACCCAGCTGGTGGTACCTCTTGGGGAAGGTTTCTAAACTCTCATAACCCTACTCCCTCGTGTGTTCACCTAGTGGGGTTATAAGTAAAGTGATTCTGCAGCACACAAAACCAAAGCAAAGGGAATGATCCGTCCTACTTCAATTCATGCATCAAAATGCTAGAAATAAAACTATTACTAATGCCAAGACTAGATTAGCAGATCACATGATTTCCAAACCACAACTCCATTAATAATTATCCAAACACTATTATAGGTCAGAAAATACAAGCACAAATTTGGCATATATCATAAACACAAATAAAACTTGTAAGGAAATCAATAATCTGCATAAATCTGAGTATTAACACATTTATTAGTGATTCTGCAGCATGCCACAAGTGGCCATTATGCAGCTTGTGGCCATTCTGCAGCCTAGGTCTACAACAACAACAAATTAACTCAAACTTAAATAAAAAAAATAGAACTAGCAACTATCTAAGAATCAATAACTGAACTATATATACAACACAGAACCATACCTGTGAGTGGGCCCTGTCCCACGGGTAGGCCTGTGTTCACGACTTCTAAATCACCACCAATACACAAGCAAATTGATACTCAAAGCATAAACATCAATATATATTAAGATCTGGAACTAGAGCTCTCGGCTCTTACAAACTTACAACAAACTGATCATAATCTGATATTACTCGTACTAGTCGTCCCCCTCTCTTATGAGAGCACACATATATTTATATAAGAGGAGGGAATCTGATTTCCCAAATATGGAGCAACCAGTCCCTATTATTTTTCTAACAATCAAACTACCATTGTCCGCTGATTGGCTTGGAAATTCCTTGTTACATATCAGCCAATAAAATATTAACTCCCTCCCAGATTCCACGGGTCCTTCGCTGAATTAGTTAAACAGTTTTATACAAGTGTGTCATATCCTATCCTGGGAATTAGCACGTGATGAGTGATGTAACTTTGTGGCTTGTGCACATACGCTGAAGGTGTTCGCATTAATTCCCTTTTCTGATATATTTTTGTGTTGATTGGTGGAATTTTATTTCTGATATATCTTTTATGCTAAGTATGCTGATTTGTATTAGTTCCCTTATTCTTGATATATTTTCGTGCCTTGTTGAAGGTATTGATTCCCTTAATTTATCCTTATGCTGAGTATTGCAACCTTGTAGGCTCGTGGACATATGCTAGAAGTATATTAATTTCCCCTTTTTTGTATATCCTTATGCTGATTTTCATCCTATAATTATATTGCTGATATATTTCCACGCTGAAGATATTCAAATTAATTTACCTTGTTGATATGCCTTCATTGTTCATGAAATCCTTCATATATCTTCCAAGGAAACCTGGAATGCTTGCACCTTATAATCACACGCAGTTCTAAGCTGCTACAGGCCTGATTCTGTAGCAAGCTGCCATAGGTCTGATTATGTAGCAGGCTGCTACAGGTCTGATTCTGTAGCAAGCTGCCATAGGTCTGATTATGTAGCAGATTCGAACACACGAGAACCCCACAACTGTATCATCATTTAATGACTCTGAATCTGTGGCAATGGATGTGCAATGACCCTGATTTGAAGAATATGTGAACCTTTAAAGCAAAACCCTGTAACAACTTGTTCACACATGAGCTGCCACTTCAAAAGTAAATACAAAACACGCTACTTCCCCTAATGTTAATCAGAAATCCAAAGAAATATTAAGAAATGCAATTGGAAAATCACCTCAAGCCTAAATCCCGCATATGGGCATTAAAATGGATAAGGCAGGGTTATATGTAAATGATAAAGGGTTAAAAAGAAGGAAAAGAAGATGTCAAATGATGGTAATTTCGTGGCTCATCAGTCACTTCCTTCAAACTTGCCTTGCAGATTTGTATAATGTCTTTGAGCACTTGACTGGGTAGAAGGGATTTTATGCACATGTTTAATAAAATTGATGATTGGATGTGATTGACATTGCTATGATCCCTGTGACTTATGAGCCCATGGAGGGCGTATCTGTTGATGCGCAGGATCATACCCGACGGACAAGTACCATATTGGACAGGTACACATGGGAAGATGATTAGTTCGGACCTCCATGGAGCTGAAGAGCCAACCAAAGATGTTGAGACCCCAGCAGGGGGCAGAGAGAGGACAGAGGGGTTTGTACCGAAGAAGAGGAGGACGTTCCACAAAGGCACCCTGGCAGAGCCTTACCTAAGGGGGTTGTGCCCTCTCCACTGGAACGTTGGCCTAGGAAGGCCCAATGACATCACCCAAGATGCCCATGACGTCATCCAGCATTGTGGACGTTTTTGGGAGGCATTTATGGCAGTTGTGGCACATGTGGCAGCTTGGAGAGGCCCAAGGAGGGCTAACGTTTTGCTCCAAGAGGCCAATGTTGCCCTAAAAAGGGCTAACATCATCCTAGGAAGGGCATGACGTCTTTACTTTTGCTTGATTAGGTTTTAATTCATGACATTTAATGTAAAACAATATTATTTGGTATTTTGGCCTTGTCGCCCTTTTGGTGACCTAAATTTTATTAAGGTCACTTGGTATTGTATAAGTAGAGAGCTAAAACTCTCATTTCAGATATCATCTTTCACTCACCACTTGATGAGGTCTGAAATTTTCGGCCCTCTTAGGGTTATTGGCTGGACTTGTGGCGCACTTGTTAAAGGAGGCTCTTTCTTGGCTATTTTGGCATTTTCTTGGTGGAAGGTTTACAACTAGGGTTTGGCTATATGAATGCTTGATAAATGTAAGTGAATTTCTACAAATCCTTCTTTACTTGAATGGTTCTAGTATCTTTTACTTGCATTTTAATGAAATTTGTTGAATTAAACCCTAGGAGGCAAGCACATGTTGGTGTCCTGGTCTCATGTCCCTACTAAGTTGTTCTAAGAGCCATTTTTTTGTTGAAGATAAGTGTTAGAGCCTTGCCTTAGCAACACTCTACCATTCAATCTTCAAAGCTAGTCGTTGTATTCTTGTCATTGAGCTAAGGAAGGAGGAAAACGCACTAAGGCCTAGGGCTTCTACACCTTAGTGAGTCGTTTTCCCCTAGGGTTTGATTGATGAAGCCTTGCCTTAGCAACACTTCGACATTAAACTCTCTTGTCCTTAGCCATAGCATTTATTACTCAAGCTAGCCATTTTAAATTACCTTTTGAGCTAGAGAAGGAGGAAGACGCACTACGGCCTAGGTCTACTACACCTTAGTGACTCGTCTCCCCTAGGGCTTGATTGTTGAGGCCTTGCCATAGCAACACTTCAACAGTAAACCCTCTTGTCTCTAGCCCTATCACTATCATTTCGGTCCTTCAACATTTGCTGTCATTTTGACTCCATTTGCCCTAATAACACACTGATCTAAGACTTCCTGTGTTGAGTACCTTGATCACACACAACTTCTAAATATTCTTGAACAATCATTAACTATTTCTAACCCTAGCTTAGACTAACATTCACTAACCCTATTGTTGCTATTATCTACTTGTGTTATACTCATACCTTGCAACATTTATTTATCTTAAAAGCAATTGAGTGATTGGCTGAAGCATTGCTTCTAATGTTAGTATTGTTACATTAATGATAAATTTCCATTACACATTGTGAAGTTTCTTCTTTAGCATTTGTTGTGAAGTGATATATTGTAATCATTGCTATTATACATCATTGACTTCCTTCATCAATATTGTCTATCAAATTGTTTTATATCGGAAGTACTTGATTATATGAAGTACTAACCAAGCAAGTGATCTTGCACATGTATAGTTTTCTCGTTGCTTTGTCTCGGGCAGGTACACTTTTGGTTACTATTTTCGGTTATCTTTACTTTTATTGGTTGTTAAGCCGGACTTTTTGATCGGTGGTGACTTGTGAGGGGAAAACTTTATTCAGCCTTTTAAGCCTTTGCGTTTTCAAAACCCAAGGTCACTGGGGACGTCTCCCCTGGGCCTACCACCCTAAACAAAAAGAGTTATCCTATCGAGGTGACAGTGGTAGGATAGTCTCAGTTTCGACAGTTTGCCTTTCTTCCATCCGTCTTTTACCATAACTACAAACTGTGCGATAACATTTTGGCGTCGTTGCCGAGGAACACTAAGTCAATTCTCCTAAAAGAATGACACTTTTCGATAAGCCTTTCCTCAAGAGCCTTTATCTTACAAGCTTACCTGGTGACTCCACTAAGGGTAATTCCCTTATTTCTTTGATAATTTCAAGAAAATTATCTGGCGACTCCACTGATGACGAAGCCAACCATGACTTCTCAATGGGACCGGGGAAATTTTAAACCCCTAGACATGAGTGAAATCTCGGGATACCCTCGAAAAATTCCCTCGAAGTACGAAAGGTGGCTCCCTAGATTCACTAGTAGTGATGGGGAAAGAGTTGACCATCATATGGTTGATTTTTGGTCTTTCTTTCAACTTCATCCTATCAGTGATGATACCGAAGATTTGGTGATGAAACTGTTCTCCGCCACTCTTCACGAGAATGCTAGAAAATGGTATGATAATCTCCCCGATGCTAGCATCACAACTATGGGACAATTGGAAGAAACCTTTCTCAAAAAATGGGGTATTCAGTTGGAAGACATCTCAGTATTACTGAAAAAATTCGAGGATATAAAGCAAACTGAGAATGAAACTCTCATAGACTTCCAGGGTAGGTTTGAGAACGCACTATATCAGATTCCTAAAAGCCGTCGTCCTAAAGACAAGTACATTATCCATCTTTATACCCATGCACTTTTGGTGCATCTAGGTTTTCCCCTTAGTAAAAGGGCCCCAAGAACGCTTAATGAAGCTCGCAGCATGGCTGCAAGAATGGAGCAAAACATCTCCTTATATGAGATAAGATACCTCTTTACCTCAGGTACTCTTAGTATGGAAAGTTTGGTTGCCATTGAGAACTTCATTGTTGATTTCCAAGAAGAAGGGGAACAAACCATGGATCAACATAGGATTGTTGAAGACACACTTGAGGAGCTGGAACCTAAGCAAAATAGTGAAGTATCAACCTGTGCTCCTCCCTCTGATGAAGTCGTCCATGAGCCTTTTCTCCCTGCACAACAACAAGACGATGAGGTTGGTTGCTTTCCTTTTTAAGATTTTGATGATACCTTGTTCCATGATTCAGAAAGTGAAGGAGAAATGGAATCCCCGAACGAAGTAGATTTTCCTTGTTGTACAATTAAAGATGAAGGTGCAATTCGTGAGGATGAAACAATGATGCATGTTGAAGACACCCAAGCCCTCAAAGCTCCTGCACAAGAAGAAGCAGTAAGTTACCCTCCTCTCCAAGATTTTGATAATTTTCTACTTTATGATTTGGGAAATGAGGAGGAGATTAATGAGACTTTGAATGTTTTGAATCCTCCATGTTATGATACTAATACTAACATAGTTGATATTGATGAGTTCATACGTGTCGGGAGACGTAAATGGGACGTAATTGCTTTCGATATGGACCCCATTTACAACATTGAGAATCATTTCCAAGTGTTTCCTTTACAGTTATCACTACGGGTTACTTTTGATTTTGACCAGTGGCAGCAAGGAGATGATATATTTACCAGTGCTTTCCAAACACCCAAGGTTGACCTAGTACCATGTTTTCCTGATGATTTTCGGTCTTACCTCGAGGGTTTTGATGAGTACTCCTCTGAGCACTTGGATTCATTCCATGAAGAAGATTATCAACCACCGTTGTGCTCAGACCTTGGTAGGAGTAAGGACTTCATTCGCCCAGAGAAGGATCCTTGTGACGACTTTCTCCAACCACCTCTAATTACTTTACCTTGTTGTATCTCCAAAGGTGTGGATAGGAAATATGTCTATTGTATTGAGTTTCCTCTGAGGCAAGATCTAGAGTTCGAGGGTAGGTTGAATACTCCAAGAAAAGGTCTGTCATCTAAACCTTTTAGCCTTTCCTTGAGAGTTTGTCAGTCACCCTTTATATCTTTGTCAATCCCTTACAAGTTTTCAGATTATGAGGACATCCTAGGTAGCCAATTTTTAGACCTTATGAGTCAGTGTTCTGAACCTTTGACTTTTCATGATCCCTTCCTGAAGTGGATTGAGCACTATCCTCACAAAGTGACTTAGCATGATTTTATCCCTTCCACCCGCCTCCATGAGTTAGACTTTATGATTTCCGACGATACTATACATTCTCTAACCCATGTTATGTTTGTGCTTGACTTATCATTGTTTTGGTTTATGATGAAGCACAAAGGCAGGTATTGTGGGACATTGCTAAATTGGTTTCACTGGTCATTTGACTACACCTAACATCTAGCCAACAGGTAAGTAGGTAGGCATTTGCATTCATTGTATATACCATTTGCATTTCATACTAGAGTAGTTTGCTTTCACTTTTGTACATATGTTTGCTTTCAGTTTTATATATATATGATCTGGGAGTGATATGACCACCCCAAATGATTACTAATAGTTTCTATTGAGATTAAGCAGGTTATAGGTTATGCCAGAGATTTTGAGGTTCTCATGCGCTCTACAATGAGCACATGTCCTCGAGTTGGAGCCAGATGTTATCCCCCACTTTTAGAGATATCTAAGGAGATTATGTCTTGAGGCCCACAGGTCCTAGACATGGAGTACCGAGAGCCGGATCGACTGGAGCATGGCCCTGGAGGGCCCATCTTTTCTTCCTTTCAGCACCTCCACTTTGTCAGCAGCAGCACCATCCATCACCTCAGCTTGGTCCTGTAGCAAAGATGGTTCTTGCTCCATGAGGTAATGAGTCCGAGTATCATGGTATGTGTCACTCTGATCCTCAAAACCTTTGAATATGTGTATCTAGTTCCTTTTGTTTCTAACGGGTGCTTGGATCTTATACTTATCCACTTGACCATGTCTGGGGGGAATGACAGGATGCCCTAGTAAGTCTGTGCCCATAGGTTTTAAGTTGCCACTGGGGGGATTCATGAAAAGTCATCGTCTACTCCTGTCATACTTGCCATTTTCCATCTTACTTCCCGCTCATCCATCCCATTACATTGGTCTGGGCATTGGGTTGGCCAATCATTTAAGGGTTGCACCTTGCCTTGTGGGAAGAAAGATCTAAAGGCCCAGAAGGTAAAAGCAGCTCACAAAAGATAAATTCCTAAAAATAAAACCTCGAGATGCTTCTCCTAGGGATCCCCGAGAAAGAAATAAAAGGCTTCTCAGCAAGAAACAAGAGGGACCCATAAAAATAATAAAACAAGACCTAGTCAGAGGATAGGGGGTCTCATTACGAACCAGCCTATTAGTTCCATGGGCACCTAGTTGTATGACACTACTAGCAGCTAGTTACCATGCCAGGGTAGTGGTTCTTCACCGGAGAAGAGGACGTTCCACAGAGGCACCCTGGCAGATCCTTACCTAGGGGGTTGTGCCCTCTCCACTGGAACATTGACCTTGGAAGGCCCAATGACGTCACCCAGGATGCCCATGACGTCATTCAGCATTGTGGATGTTTTTGGGAGGCAGTTATGGCAGTTGTGGCAGCTTGGAGAGGCCCAAGAAGGGCTAACGTTTTGCTCCAGGAGGCCAATGTTGCCCTAAAAAGGGCTAAGGTTACCCTAGAAAGGGCACAATGTCTTTACTTTTGCTTGATTAGGTTTTAATTCATGACATTTAATGTAAAACAATATTATTTGGTATTTTGGCCTTGTCGACCTTTTGGTGACCTAAATTTTATTAAGGTCACTTGGTATTGTATAAGTAGAGAGCTAAAACTCTCATTTTGGATATCATCTTTCACTCATCACTTGGCAAGGTCTGAAATTTTTGGCCCTCTTAGGGTTATTGGCTGAAATTGTGGCACACTTGTTAAAGGAGGCTCTTTCTTGGCTATTTTGGCATTTTCTTGGTGGAAGGTTTACAACTAGGGTTTGGCTATATGAATGCTTGATAAATGTAAGTGAATTTCTACAAATCCTTCTTTATTTGTATGGTTCTAGTATCTTTTACTTGCATTTTAATGAAATTTTCTGAATTAAACCCTAGGTAGCAAGCACATGTTGGTGTCCTTGTCTCAATGTCCCTACTAAGTTGTACTAAGAGCCATTTTTTTGCTGAAGATAAGTGTTAGAGCCTTGCCTTAGCAACACTCTACCATTCAATCTTCAAAGCTAGTCATTTTATTCTTGTCATTGAGCTACGGAAGGAGGAAAACACACTAAGGCCTAGGGTTTCTACACCTTAGTGAGTTGTTTTCCCCTAGGGTTTGATTGATGAAGCCTTGCCTTAGCAACACTTCATCATTATACTGTCTTGTCCTTAGCCATAGCATTTATTACTCAAGCTAGCCGTTTTAAATTACCTTTTGAGCTACAAAAGGAGGAAGACGCACTAAGGCCTAGGTCTACTACACCTTAGTGAGTCGTCTCCCCTAAACCGTCTTGTCTCTAGCCATATCACTATCATTTCGGTCCTTCAACATTTGCAGCTATTTTGACTCCATTTGCCCTAATAACACACTGATCTAAGACTTCCTGTGTTGAGTACCTTGATCACACACAACTTCTAAATATTCTTGAACAATCATTAACTATTTCTAACCCTAGCTTAGACAAACATTCACTAACCTTATTGCTTCTATTATCTACTTGTGTTATACTCATACCTTGCAACATTTATTTATCTTAAAAGCAATTGAGTAATTGGCTGAAGCGTTGCTTCTAATGTTAGTATTGTTACATTGATGATAAATTGTCATTACACATTGTGAAGTTTCTTCTTTAGCATTTATTGTGAAGTGATATTGTAATCATTGCTATTATACATCGTTGACTTGCATCATCAATATTGTCTATCAAATTGCTTTATATCAGAAGTCCTTGATTATATGAAGTACTAACCAAGCAATTGATCTTGCACATGTATAGTTTTCTCGTTGCTTTGTCTCGAGCAGGTACACTTTTGGTTACTATTTCCAGTTATCTTTACTTTTATTGGTTGTTAAGCCGGACTTTCTGATCGGTGGTGACTTGTGAGGGGGGAAACTTTATTCAGTCTTTTAAGCCTTTGCCTTCTCAAAACCCCAGGTCACTGGGGGCGTCTCCCCTGGGCCTACCACCCTAAACAAAAAGAGCTATCCTATTGAGGTGACAGTGGTAGGATAGTCTCAGTTTCGCCAGTTTGCCTTTCTTCCATCTGTCTTTTACCATAACTACAAACTGTGCGATAACAGGTTTCACATACACAAACTTGAACAAGAATACACAATAATGAGAAAGAATGGATTAAATCATACATTAGATGATGCAATGTCTCATTACACAGTAGGAGAGGATTACATTAACTCCCAAATACCTAACCATTAAATAAAACATTAAATGCCCAACCATAGCAAGATCCTAAATTTTCATAAAGCTGGCATATCTGCATCCCGATAACTTCGGTAATTTTCATTGTGGCGGTAGCAAGAAGATGAAATTCCAGGTTTATAAACAATTTTTCACAGTAAAAAATTTTCAAACAAATTCTGATTTAGAAATCAGAATTTCTCAGAATTTACCATTTCATTTTCTCATCATGTCAGGGAATCTTAGCATTCCCTTCTTGAACTATTCTGATGGGATATAGGGACCCAAGGGTGCTGTTGAAATTTAAATATAGTTCAGATCTGTAATATTTCTTAAAATACTTCTTGCTGATTTATAATTTATTCACAGTGAATCTGCAGAGATAAATCAACAGAAATAGAATAGAAGCATGCACGATAACACAAGGATTTTACCCTGG
>CBVK0101357306.1:0-30571 GCA_900067695.1 Picea abies | reverse complement strand
ATAAGGATAATATTACAAATATTACTAAATCAAAATTTAAGGAGAAAATGTGGTGCTATAAAGAGTTAGAGGGAAAAAAAAGATATTATAAGGAGGTAATCAACCCTAATCTAAAAGATTAAAAATATCCTTCTGTTTTGACAAGTGTAAAGAAAAAAAATGTTAAAATAAGAACAAATTCTAATGAGCTCCATAGTGACTAAGAAGGTCAAAGATGAAAAACAGATTCTCTTAGATTGTCCAAGGTATACCTAGATTAGATATCATTTTCCAAAGACTTGTCACACTACTAACATTCCTAACATTTTAACTCAACAACACTATGGTGTGATCTTGGAACACTTTTCTTAATATTTTGAAGCACATACATAAAATTCTAAAACCAATTCAGTGGACATTAATCATCATCAATGAATTTCTTTAAAATAATTGTTAAAAGATAAGAATAATATTATTTTTTTTAAAATTAATATTTTTTTTATATAGAAAAATAAGAAATAAATTAAAATCTAAAATGGTTTTAAATGTTATATCAACATTTATTTAATATTAATATTTTTTTTAGATTTATCATCAACATTGTATTTAATATCACTTATTTTCACAATTTAACATCACAAATACTATTAATATTAAAATATTTTTTATAAACATAACACTAACGTATTTATAACTAACTTTTGAAGCAAATAAATATATATTTATTGTTAAATTTTTATAATAATAATAATAATAATCTATTTTTTAAGATCACGGCTAAGCCAGACACCAAATTGGTGTATTAGTCCTATGTGAATATCTAGGCATTTGATTAAGCTGCTCTTTCTCTGGAATGAAATGATGCTAGCTCCATCTAGCTTCATTGCTAACTAATATAGACCAAACGATTGTGACAAATGGTAGTAATTTTCTGTGTTTTCCATTCCATTGGAAAATGTTGTAGTTGCATGCCACAATAGATAGGTAAGCATTGTCTGGATTCTGCATGTAATCCAACAACAGTTTCTCATTTTTGGCCATGAAGATTAGGAGAAGGAGAAGACTACTAACTAGATGTTCATGTCTACTCTCTTCTCAAGAATACTAACTCACCTGCCTAGGTTACATGCAAAGACTATTAACGAGATCTTCACATCTACTCTCTTCTCAAGATTGTACTAACCGACTTGCCTAGGTTGCATACAGTTCTCACTTGTTGATTTCTTTGTCAGCCCCTACAGATTTATATGCCAACCAAATGTCTATTGGCACATGGGCATGGAATTCATCCAACGAGGATTGAAATTTAAATCTTGAATCCATTATCTACGAAAATCTTGAACACAGAGAGGGGAGGCATGTGTGGGGGAGGGTTTGTTCGGACCCAGAGGACATATAGTATTCGATTATTATTGGAACATAGGGATTTCCTCAAACAACAAGGTCGAAGCTTATGCAGTGTTTTAGGGGATCCAACTAGTGAAACAACGCCAAATTTCAAGCTTCAATATAGCCGAGAACTCTAAAAACACAATTAGATATCTTGTTTCTGGCTCCTCTCCAAAGGATATCCATCTAAAGATTATCATGGACCATATTCATCTTTCATTGTGGAATCTTAAAGTCCAATTCTATCATGTTCTTCGTCAACATAATTTTGAAGATGACAAAATGGCCAATAAGGCCATAAGAAAGACCCTAGTGTCATGGGGGCAGCAGGAGCGGTGAGTATGGTAACTCCCCCATGACCTCATGCCTAGGAACATTGACATTGTTTTAATTCACCACGTGGTGAGTTGCTCTCTACATGGACGATGTAGAAGGGAGGGTCGCATGTATCTTGTCATGCGAGCTTTGACAAGACAAAAGGATAAAAGGAACAGCCGATGCATAACTCTAGTGCGTCGGTGGTGGTTCAGACCAGGTGAAATGAAGCGAGGTTGGTACGCTCTCAGGGGCAATCAAACAGATTGCATGCAGGTGGTATGTGTAGGCCTTGTCACTGAAGTTGGGATTGCATGACATGTACAATGGAAGCATGCAATCTCAAGTGAAGTCATCAACATATACACGAATTTGGAAATGGTGTGTGGTATAAATTGACAACTCTAGGTAACTCGGGCACATTCCATTTCAAATACTCATTGCAATTGGGTCACCTCATATTTTAATAGCATCATGAGCATTTTGGGAGGTTTTATGGTTGATGAGTCTTTGGGGGCAGTATTGGAAAATTGTTGGGAGAGTTCTTTCGCCACCTTGCTTTGGGCTACCTCTGGCTCTTCTGTGTCTTCACTGGGGGGTTGCCTAGTCTTCACTTTGGCAACTGGGGTTTGCATTTGGGAAGGTTTTCTCCGCTCAATTTTTAAGTTCGTCAGTTGCATTTGGGTGCTTTATCCATTTTGTAGTGGCTCTTTTCAGTCTTATTGGATTACTTTGGTTTTCATTTTCATTATCTCATCTCTAGAGGCTATCATCAACCTAATTTGACTATGGAGTTGGTATATTTCCATGTGTAATAGGAACATGGAATTCAGGGATAAAACTCAGTTCCCATATGGATATTTGAATGTGGATGAGTATGAGGATCGTCAAAGATTATTTATCCAGGTCTGTGCTCTTAGCTCAACAGTGACATATGCTTTAGAAACACTGTCTCAACACAAAAATTTAATAGGCCAACTCCAAGATGAAGTTGATGCCTTGATGAGTCAAAATGAGGGGTTGCAATTATAGTTGGCACAAAGAGTCGTGATCAGTGGGAAAACTTCTTTAGCTGGCAGTATGAGGGTCAACTCAACCACCTTTGTGGCTCCAATTCCAGATCTCAATGTTCTTGTGGCAGCTTGGAAGGAATGGGATCACCAGGGAAAGGAAGTTATGAAGCATGGAAATGGTAGTTAGTTTTACAGATGTTGTAATTTTTGTCTATGTTTTTCCTTAGTATTTGTATTAACGATATTTATTACCGCATATATACATTCCAGTTTAGAAGTAGAATTAAGATATGGATAGATATGGGGGAAGGCATGAATTTTGTTTGGATGATGGCATAACTAAGACTGTTTTTGTGAAACTCTGAAACAATTCTGATGTATTCAGTGGTCTTGACCACACCTTTTTAATGAAAATAATTCCCTAGTTTTTGTAAAACAAAAATAAAAAATCTTGAACACGGAGAAGACACATAGCAATTTTGGATACGATATTGATATACTACCAAATATTGGAAACATTGTAGAGACGTATCGGTTAAGAGGGATGGCAACCATTTGTTGATCTTTAATAGATCAATGATTGATGATGAAAAAGTTTAGAAGAACCCTCCCTTAAAAGAATGCCTTTGATGTAATAACCTAGTAATTGTTTCAATGGGAATATAGAAAATAAATTGCCATATCTTCTTCACCACTTGTTGAGTTTCTTTGCTCCATCCATCTTTATCATGGAGATACATTGTTTTAGTGGACAAAACGGACAAAACACTGTCTCATTTTTATTATCTTTCTCCTTAATTTATAAGAAGTGATAAAAATTTTAATGTTTTAATTATGAGTTTTTCTAAAAACTAAGTAATGCTGTATTTTTTTATTTTAAGATTTTAATGAAAAGATTTCATAGAAAAGTTAAAAACAATTTATCTTTTTATTTATAAATAGTAATAATTTTTTTTAATGTTTTAATAATTTAGCCATGTTATTGGCTAAATCAATGGGGAATAAAGGGACATATCATATTGTAGAATAAGGATAATATTACAAATATTATTAAATCAAAATTTAAGGAGAAAATGTGGTGCTATAAAGAGAGGGGAAAAAAAGATATTTTAAGGAGGTAATCAACCCTAATCTCCCCTCCTCACTATTTGACTAATAAAGTCTATGGAGGTATACATACAATACCCTCCTCTTGATTCAAACTTGTGACCTCTTAGGAAGAAAGACATATTCTTAACCATTAGGCCCACTCAAGATGTATATATAATAATGATATTAAAATTATTTATTATTTAATTTAAAAATAATTTTATTTTAAAAATAAATATCAATTATATTTTTATGTAAAAAAATTAATAGACATCTAAATATAAATATATGAAAAATAAATATCAATTATATTTTTATGTAAAAAAATTAATAGACATCTAAATATGAATATATGAAAAAAATTAATACACATCTAAATATGAATATATGAAAAATAATTGAAGTGTTCATTGCTGCTAACATCTTTGCAGGATGAGAATTCGATGGACTCAACAACCTGTGTCTTGTGTAATGCGCTTGAGACTTCCTTCGATGTATCTAATAATTGAAGGGAAGCATGCATACAAGCCTATTCAGACCTATAAAATATGGACCCAATAATATATGAACTGGGCGGCTCTATATCTCCTTACCTCGGCAATTTGACGTTTCTCCACTCACTCAATATTTCCAACAATGCGCTCCATGGTTATATCCAAACTCAATTGGGACGCCTTTTTCGTTTGAGGGAGCTTTGGTTATACAACAATCAATTGGAGGGAAACATTCCTAGTGATCTAGGCAATTGCACAAATTTGGCTAACTTGGCGCTCTCCTACAACGATCTGACTGGAAGTATTCCCCAGAAGTTGGGTTCCCTAACTCATCTGCAGGGGCTTTTCTTAGGAGCAAATAGCCTCATAGGTACCATTCATCTTCCTTTGGAAACCTCTCGGTTTTGATTATTTTAGAGATTGCAAAGAAGTGTCTCACTAGTGTGTTATTGTCAATTATCAGGCACCATTCCTGTTTCTTTGTCAAATATCTCCACTTTGGTTCACTTGGGAATTTTCATGAACAAACTCACAGGGAGTATGCCACAAGAATTGGGACAACTCACTAGTCTCCAAACTCTTCATCTCCATGAGAATGAATTATCAAGCACCATTCCTGTTTTTTTTTCAAATATCTCCACATTGATTGAGTTGACAATTTACATAAACAAACAAACTCATCAGGAGTATACCACAAGAATTAGGTCAACTCACTAGTCTCCAAATACTTTACCTCTCTAAAAATGAATTGTCAGGCACCATTCCTACTTCTTTGTCAAATATCTCCACTTTGACTGGCTTGGTCCTTTCCGAAAACAAATTTACAGGGAGCATTCCCACTTCTTTGTCAAATATGGTTAACTTGAGTGAGCTCTATTTATGGGGAAATCAACTTAGTGGAAACATACCAAATTCCATTGGCAATTGTTCAAAACTCGGAGAGCTCATCCTAAGCTACAACATGTTGAGTGGGAGTATGCCGATAGAGTTGGGTAAGCTAGTCCTCCTTGAAATATTATATTTGACGTCTAATCAGCTTCGCTGTGGGAGTGTTACAACCATGTCTTTTCTTATAGCCCTTACCAATTATTCCCACCTAAAAGAACTAGATTTGAGAAAGAATAAACTAGCGGGTGTCTTACCCTTTTCCATAGGCAAACTTTCTACCAATTTGTCTTTATTGACATTAGCACAAAACTTGATAGAAGGAAACATCCCTCCACATATAGGAAATCTTAGCAGCTTAACCTATCTAAATTTATCTAGAAATTATTTAAATGGTAGAATTCCATCTTTAAGAAACCTCAAAATTTTAGAAAGATTAGATTTAGGAAACAACAAATTACAAGGAGACATAGCTAATGACTTTGAACAATTACAACATCTTGGTCTCTTAGACATCAGCAGAAACATGCTCTCTGGAAAAATTCCCAATTCCCTTGCACCCCTTAAACAACTAAGATATGTCTTCCTTCATTACAACCAATTATCAGGTGGCATACCTTCTAACTTAGGAAACTGTACAAATATGGAATTGCTCGACTTGTCTCACAATAGACTCATAGGAACCATACCATGAGAAATTTTTGAACTTTATAATCTACATTTCTATTTGAATTTGTCATGGAATTTATTAGAAGGCTCTTTGCCCACAGAGATTGGTAAAATTGCAATGGCTCAAGCTATAGACATTTTTGTTAATCACTTGTCTGGGGTCATTCCATCTACACTTGGAAGCTGCGTTGAACTATTGTCTTTGAATTTATCTCAAAATTTCTTTCAAGGCTCTATTCCAAATTCACTTGAGAATTTACAAAGTCTTATGAGTCTAGATCTCTCTTCCAACTTCTTATCAGGGGCAATACCAATTAGTCTCAACAAGTTGAAAATGCTTCAATATTTGAATTTATCTTTTAACAAGCTCACCGAGGAAATTCCAAAAGGAGGAATTTTTTCAAATCAAACAATTATCATGTCCTTAAATGGAAATCCTAACCTTTGTGGACCACAAGTATTCCATTTATCTGCCTATTCAACACCAACAGGTCATCCTTCAATTGTGAAAAGAGTAATATTGCCACTGAGTGGAGCTATTTCTTTTATACTATGTTGTGTGGTTTTAATTTTCCTATGGAGAGGGAGTAAGCGTATACAAAACATTCATGTCTCAAGAGATATTTCCCAAAAGTTAGAGCACCAAAGGATCTCATATCAAGAGCTTCACATAGCAACTCATGGATTCTCCGAAGCCAACTTACTGGGAACAGGTAGCTTTGGGTTAGTATATAAGGGAATTTTGAATGATGGCACACTTGTTGTTGTGAAGGTTCTCTAGTTGCAAAATGACCAGGGCGAGAAGATTTTTAAAGCAGAATGCAGTGTCTTGCAAAAGGTTCGACATCGAAATCTAGTGAAAGTCATAACCTCATGTTCCAACCTCCATTTCAAAGGTTTAGTGTTCGAGTTTATGTCTGATGGAAGCTTAGAGAAGCATCTCTATCCTAATAGAGATGGAAACAATGATGAGGATGTGTGTGAATTGGGGTTGAAAACACGATAAGACATTGCCGTAGATGTGGCCTATGCCATGGAATATCTTCATCATGATTCTTTTGTGCAAGTAGTGCATTGTTGTTACATACCTGTTGTGGCGTAATAGATTTTTCACCTTTTCTCGAGGGACAGAATCCTCGAGACCCTACGGGGCTTAGCACAGGCTATAGATGCCACCTTTGCCTCGACAGAGTCTCTGCACAACCTCCCAGTCTTAAGGATAGTTCAGTTTCTTTTATGAGCCGAAACAACTCCTCCGATTCCTTGCTGGAATCTCAATTCAATCGATCCACAGGTCCTTCAGAAGTTCCCCTGTGCAAACAGCACTAGGGGCAATCTCCATGACTCCCAAGCAACCACAGCGCTATGACCAAGGCCTATTGCCAAAGGTGCTTGTCGCAATTCACCATCTCACGAGTTCATGAGTCGAAGCTCTCGACTCCTCCTTTCCAATCTCGCGATACCCGAGATCACGAAATGGGTATAGCTCCCTTCTGTCAGCGCCCTCCATGCGTGACCACCAGCTAGGCTAAACACTAGCTCCCATTGCATCTCACGAATTTGCAAGTCAAAGGGTTTAACCTCCATGCTCTTCCTGTGTGAACCTCCGAGATGAGAGAAGTCAACGAAGGGTTGACTTCTTTTCCTAGGTGACACGTGTCCGCCTGTCAACCACGCAAGCCCCACTTTGTGGTTCTGCCACGTGTCCACACTCGTGCCTCGACTGTCGGCACTTCACGACTTCTGGTGTCAAGAAGAGGTTCTCTCAACCTCTGAACCCCCAAATGCGCGATATGCGATGGGGTACTTGATCCAACAATCCTCCCGCAACCTGGATCCAATGGCTGTCTCCGCTCCTCGCTATTTCGCAACTTCGCAAGTTGTGGAGTCCAACCTTGGCACCTTCCCTTCACAAAACTCCGAGAAGCGATGTTAGCTTTCCCTCTCGTGTTCTCGCTACTCGTGACTTCACAAGTCAAAGGGTTGAACTCTCGTTCCCTTATCTCACGAATCCCCAAGACACGAGAGGTCAAAGGGTGTTGACTCCTTTCACTAGGTGACACGTGTCCGCCTATCTATCGCACGGGCCCACCTTGCGGTTCTACCATGTGTCCCTTGTCCCCAGCTTCATCACTTCGCAACTTCACTTCCCGAAGCGCTACCTCCTTTGTATCCCAACACCCGAAGTGTCGTGATCTTGAACTCCTCGCTACTCCTTATCACAACTCGCGACTTCGAGACTTTCGGGACAAAAGTCTCTACCTCCTATCTGTCGATATGCCAAAATTCTGACACGTCGTCAACGCGGGTCCCACAATGAAACTTCCCGCCTTTTTGGAGTTTCGGACTTCGCGACTTCGTGAATCCTAATGCTAAGATTTCAGTTCTTCAACCCACAAAACCCCGAAATACCGAGTTTCGATGCACTTCACCAATAACTGGCCCACACAAATCCTTTCTCCCCTTCGGGACTTCGCCTTTTGCGAGCTCATGAATCTTGAGGCAAGGGTTTTAACCCTTCAACTTGTTAATCCGCGAAATGAGATTACGCGAGTGATCCAACGGTTCTTGTCGACTCAGATCCTACGGTCCGATTTCTCCCAAACTTAAAACTTGAAAATAGGCTTACCGTAACTCCCCTGCTCCTCTTGCAAGATCTGATGACTCTTGGGAATTTGCAAATTCTCCATGGAGAATTTCGACCGTCCAATGCCTCATTGATGACTCTTGTGAAGTGAACACGTTAATTCCTTCATTGTTATTTCATGATTTCAAGAGGATCATTCTTCCTCGTACAGGGTTACTAAGACTTGTGCCTTCAAATCCTTTTCCAGGTTCTTGGTAAGCTTTCTAAAAAGGGTGTCTCTATGGGGAGATCTATCCAGGGTATTACCTGAGATGGATAAGGGTATAGATTTCCCAAGAACAGACTTGAAGTCTGAATTAATTCAATATGTGTATAAATAGCAATTTATAAAACACAGGCCATACGTAGTCTTTCCATTATAAGCATGAAACCACCATTTCTAAATCAAAACACTACACACGCAGTCTTATACGCAAACCATTCATAAAACTGCATAGACTATGAGCATACATGTCAGCATATAAATTTCAAGATGCAAGATGTAAAAACACTTATCAGAAATAACACCAGATGTGATTGCAACTACTGAGAGGGGTGCTCGTTTCCACCCAACCATAGGCTCAGCGACTCCCAACAGATTTACCACTAACCACCCTCGAGCTGAGACCACAATGCTGTGAGACTGCGTCTCTATTTTTCAGTGACCAAGAATGAAGGTTACTCTCCTTCTTCTCCACTGTCACTCACTCTGTGTTTTTCCAGAGTTCTCCTTCTTCCTTCCCTTGCGCCTACCCCCTGATCGCCCACACTTCCTGCCTTTTCTTTGTTCGACGAGGTTGTGTGTGGCACGATTTTCCTCGCAATGGTTAGGTCTGAGGACTCTACGGATGGGCGGTTCACCCCCATCCCTCATTGCTCATGAGGAACCCTTTACCTACCAATCCTGATGAGTCATTTAATTCGAGGCTAGTGAGCCACTCTTGGTTCTCCAGGCCAGTGAAGTCCAAATACGGTATTGGTTTCGGTGGAAGTTAACGCCACCTTTCCAGGTGCCTTCCACCACCTTTCTTCAGCCATTGTGGTCTCTTTTTTAGCATATCCCCTCTCAGCAGTCCTGCAATATATATTCATAATATTATTCACATTCATCGACCTTTTTCACAAGGTCCATTCACATCACACATTCACATTTTTGGGTTTGCCACAGTTCTTGGCCAGTATAGTCATTTTTACAGATTGGGGGAAATAGGGTGTTACAATTCCCTTCCCCTTAAAGGAACATCATCCTCGATGTTCTTATCTATCAACATGACATGCATGTACAGAAGTAAACAAAATTGGATATGCCTGTCTCATGGCATCCTCCATTTCCCATGCAGCCTCATCTGGGCCAAAATGTCTCCACTGCACCTTGACTTGTGCAATGGTTCAGTTCCGGAGTGGGGTTTCCTTTCTGTCCAGTATGCATTGGAGTTTTGGTAGAAATTCTCCCTCCGGTTCCACCTGGATCACAGACCAGTCAATTATATGATTAGCATCATGTACATATTTCTTCAATAATGAAACATGAAAAACATTGTGTGCTTTTATTGTGGGAGGAAGTGCTAGCCTATAGGCTACAGGTCCCACTCTATCTAGAACCTCAAAGGGTCCACAATACCGAGGTGCCAACTTGGCACAAGCTCCCATTTTCAGGGAACTCTTCCTGGGCCTAACTCTGAGATATACATGATCTCCCGCTTTGAACTCTCTTGGAGTTCTCTTTTGGTCGGCATAACTTTTCTATCGGTTCTGAGCAACCTTCAGGTTTTGTTTTATCTGACTCACCTGCTGTTCCATTTCTTTCAACATGTTGGGTCCAAAAGAAATCTTGTTTACGGGATTACTCCAGCTAACTGGAGTGTTACATGGTCTACCATAGAGGACTTTGAAGGGACTCATCTTTAAGGATGCTTGGTAACCATTGTTGTAGGCGAATTCTACCAGTGGTAGGTAGTCTTCCCATTTCTTGGGTTGATGCATTACATGCATTATTAGCATGTCTTCAAGTATTTGATTCACTCTTTCTGTCTGTCCGTCAGTTTGAGGGTGATAGGCGGTGCTAAACAACAACTTGGTCTCTAAACCAACCATCAGTGACTTCCAAAAGTTGGAAGTAAATTTCGTATCTCTATCAGACACGACCTCTTTCGGCATACCATCCAGTCTGAATATCTCCTTCATGAATACCTGGATGATATCGATTGCTTTGCACGTTGATTTGATAGGGATGAAATGGGCAGACTTGCTCAATTTATCCACCACTACCATAATGGTGTCGTTTTGTTTGGTTGAGGTTGGTAATCCAGTGATGAAATCCATGGAGATGGTTTCCCATTTCCATTCTGGGATTGGTAGAGATTGTAATAATCCTGCTGGGTGTCTGTGTTCTGCTTTAACCTGTTGGCACTCTATGCATTTGGCTAAGTACTCGGCTATGTCTTTCTTCAATCCAGGCCAATAAAGTTGTTTCCTAGTGGCAGTGATAATTTTTTGGTATCCTGGATGACTAGTATAGGGTCTTTTATGTAGTTCATCCATAATGAACCTCTTCAAGTCGTCACAATTTGGAATATACAGTCTATTTCTGTAAGTAAGCATACCTCCTTCGGTCATCTGGTAGCCTTCATATTTTACCCCGGTGGGATCTTGCTGTAGGTAGATGGTCACGGTCTGAACGAAGGGATCCGTTTCTTGTGCATTTCTTATTCTTTCCTTGACATCTGTCTCGCAGGTGCTCACCGCTGCTAGGTGAATTGTTTTCATACTTCTGCTAAGGGCATCGACCACCCTATTTTCCTTTCCTTTAATGTGTTTGATTTCGAAATCAAACTCTCTAAGGAGGGCCATCCACCTAGCTTGTCTATCATTGAGCTTTGGTTGATCAAACAGATATCGCAATCCACAATGATTTGTCATGAGTACAAATTTTCTTCCCAAGAGGTAATGCCTCCACATTTTCAAGGCATGCACTATGGCAGCCAACTCTAGATCATGGGTCACATAGTTTACTTCATGCTTGTTCAACTTTTGGGATTCATAGCCGATCACACTTCCTTCCTACATAAGGACTCCTCTGAGCCCTTCCTTATAGGCATCTGTGCACACGAGGAAGTTAGCTTCTGGATCGACGATTTTCAACACGGGTGCATGGGTTAGTAGATGTTTCAGGGTTTGAAATCTTTCATCAGATTTCTGTGTCCACAAGAATTTTGTCCCCTTGTTCTGGAGGGCAGTGATTGGACAACCAATCTTGGAGAATCCATTTATAAATCTCCTATAGTATCCTGCTAATCCCATAAAGGATCTGATGTCCGAAACATCCTTTGAGGTAGGCCATTCCGTGATAGACCTGATTTTGTCAGGGTCTGTCCCTACTCCTTCTTCGGAGAGAACATGGCCTAAGTAATGTATTTGCTTCTGGAAGAATTCACATTTGTTGAAGTTGGCATAGAGCTGATGTTCTCTTAGTACTTGCAACACAAGTCTAAGATGCTCTTCATGCTCTTTTCTGTTCTTGGAGTAAATTAATATATCGTCAATAAAAACAAGCACAAATTTGTCTAGGAACTTGTTGAGTACATTGTTCATCAAGCACATAAAAGTGGCAGGGGCATTGGTCAACCCAAATGGCACCACCACAAACTCATAGTGACCATACCTCATTCGAAAAGCAGTTTTATGGATGTCTTCACCCTTGATTCGGACTTGATGGTATCCCGACCTCAAATCAATCTTTGAGAAAATAGACGCACCCCCCAATTGATCGAACAGGTCATCGATCCTGGGCAAGGGGTACTTGTTCTTTATGGTTACCTTATTGAGTTGCCTATAATCTATACACAATCTAAGGGTACCATCCTTCTTTTTCATGAACAGGACTGGTGCTCCCCACGAAGACACACTAGGTCAAATATAGCCTTTATCCATCATTTCTTTTAATTGCATCTTGAGTTCAACTAACTCGGGTGTGCTCATCCGGTAGGGTGTCCTAGATACTGGCACCTCTCCTGGTGTAAGTTCTAACGAGAAGTCTATATCCCTTCTCGGAGGTAAACCTGATACCTCTTCTAGAAACACATCTCTGTATTCTCTTAGGATAGGGTGATCGTCAGGGCTTGGTTTGTCACCTTCGATTGTTTTCGACACCTGTATTGCATATAGGGGACATCCCTTTTGGAAATACTTTCTCATTTTCAGAGTTGATATTTGTCTCACTGAGATAGGTTTTTAGATCCCTTGAAGGGTTATCTTTTTCCCTTATTTACTTACACATTCTAAGGTTTTATGGTAACAGTCCAATCTGGCTTTATCGGCGCCAGCCAGTCCATACCAATCAGCAGATCATACGATCCCAGGGGTAATAAGTTAAGGGTTGTTTGGGTGGGGAATTCACCCAACATTAATTGGCAGGCTGGTATGACCTCTGCTATCCTCCTTTTGGTGCCAGTGGCTAACTGTACCAACCATGGCTTGGTATGTTTTTGTGGCTATAGTTTACACTTATCAACAACTTTAGGGGTTATATAACTCAAATTTGAAACAGGGTCAATCAAAACAGACACTAGATGGTTGGAAATCATACCTTCTATTTCCACCACTGAAGCTTGGTGGTAAGCTTGATTATTATCCAAGGCTACGTAAATTTGTGGCTCACTCCTGGCCACATCATTGACGGTAGTAGCTTCTTGGATGTTATAAATCCTTCGACTATTCTATTGTCGGTGTGGACAGTCTCTCAATAGATGTTCTTCCCCGCAACCCCATCATTTCAAAGGTTCTCTCTTTGGGTTATCAGTCTTCATTGATATGGGTCTAGAAGTTTTATTTCCGCTCAAGGAGGGGAAATTTTGCTGGTGCACACTCCGAGCTGGGAAGCTCATTCTTGGGTTCTTCTTATAGTTCTTAAACCCTGGGGATTTGATTCCCCTTCTCTAAAATCTTGAATTATTCTTCTGTTTCCATCCCTCACAAGGTTTTGCTCGATGCCCAAACTATTCATGACAATAGGTCGCCTTTCGAATAGTGCCTTCTAGAGTCTTTGGCTCATCAAATTCAATTCTATTCCGATAGTCCTTAGGTAGTCCACTGATGAAGTGTTGCACCTTTGCCTTTTTTGCTTTTATATAGGGTACATACCTCAACAAATCGAGGAATTTGTTGACATATTCTTCTATAGTGAGTTGTCCCAGTTTGAGTTCATAAAACTCTTTAGTCTTTTCGTCAAAATATTTTTCTGACAGATACTTCTTCCAGAAGTATTTCTCAAACCGTTCCCAAGACAGGTCCTCTTCACGAACCCCTTTCACATTCTTAAGGTCTTCCCACCAAATGGAAGCCTTTCCATTCAAGTTGAAGGTGGCCACTCTGGCCTTCATATTTTCTGAAAAGTCATGGACTCTGAAATACTTCTTTAGTCTAAGCAGCCAGGCCTCTACTTCCTCTCCCTTCTTTATTTCACCGTCAAAGGAGGGTGGTTTGGCTTTTCTGAATTCTTCAAATTTTTGACCTTTGGAAGGCTTTTGCTTCTTCTATTTCTTTCGGGAATAGGAACTGGTTCTGCTGCTAGAAGAGCCCTCTGAATCGCCAGCTTCCTTCTCAAAGGAATCATCCGACACTTGTCCTTTACCTCTGGGGTGGACCTTTTTCGAGGTGATCCTCTCAGTGTGACCACTGATATGACCATGTTTCTGAGTTTCAGGTTCATGTTGCATTTGTCTTTGTATATCGGATAAACTTTGCAGTAAAACTGTGTTAATTTATGTTTGCTTTTCTTATTCTTTCATCATCCTTTCATTGTCGGCCTTACAACTTTGTAATTCGACCATGAGGCTCCTCACAGTCTCATCTAGACCTGGAGGGGTCCCTGCTGCCCTCCTTTCATCAAACTCTTCGTCTCTATTGTGGGAGCCTTATCCCACTTCTTGGTGAGTCACCATACTATGCGTTGATAATTTCCCACGGTTGATCTTCCGCTTGTGTGCAAAAGGAAAAACGTTGGTTGTTAGTCAATGTTTATATTTATTTATGGCCAGTACATAATTCATATTTTCACATGTACACACACACAATAGGGGTTTTTCATTCTTAGCTTCGCCTTTTGATTAGGAATGTTAAGACAAGGGGTTTACTCTTTTTAGGAGTGTTCCGAACAGAGCTTCTGCGCAACTCGTTCATGAGCCCAAGAAGGCCAAGTGTTGTAACCATTCTCTGATACCAATTTGTCACATACCCGCTGTGGCGTAATAGATTTTTCGCCTTTTCTCGAGGGACAGAATCCTTGAGACACTACAGGGCTTAGCATAGGCTGTAGACGCCACCTCTTCCTTGACAGAGTCTCTGCGCAACCTCCCGGTCTTAAGGATAGTTCAGTTTCTTTTATGAGCCGAAACGGCTCCTTCGATTCCTTGCTGGAATCTCAATTCAATCGATCCACAGGTCCTTCAGAAGTTCCCCTATGCAAACAACACTAGGCGCGAGCTCCATGACTCCCAAGTGAACACAGCGCTATGACCAAGGCCTATTCCCAAAGGCGCTTGTCGCAACTCGCCATCTCGCGAGTTTGCGAGTCGAAGCTCTCGACTCCTCCTTTCCAATCTTGTGATACATGAGATCATGAAATGGTTATAACTCCCTTTTGTCAGTGCCCTCCATGCATGACCACTGACTAGGCTAAACACTAGCTCCCGTTGCATCTCGCGACTTCGCAAGTCGAAGGGTTGAACCTCCGTGCTCTTCCCGTGTGAACCTCCGAGATGCGAGAAGTCAACAGAGGGTTGAATCCTTTTCCCAGGTGACACGTGTCCGCCTATCAACCACGCAGGCCCCACCTTGTGGTTCTGCCATGTGTCCACACTTGTGCCTCGGCTCTCGGCACTTGGCGACTTCTGATGTCGAGAAGAGGTTCTCTCAACCTTCGAACCCCCGAATGCGCGATATGCAATGGGGTACCTGATCCAACGGTCCTCTGCCGACCTGGATCCAATGGCTGTCTCTGCTCCTCGCTATTTCACAACTTCACAAGTTGTGGTGTCCAACCTTGGCACCTTCCCTTCACGAAACCCTGAGAAGAGATGTTAGCTTTCCCTCTCGCGTTCTTGCTACTCGCGAATTCACAAGTCGAAGGGTTGAACTCTTGTTCCCTTATCTCACGAATCCCCAAGACGTGACAGGGTAATGGGTGTTGACTCTTTTCACTAGGTGACACATGTCTGTCTATCTATCGCACGGGCCCACCTTGCGGTTCTACCACGTGTCCCTTGTCCCCAACTTTGGCACTTTGCGACTTCGCTTCCCGAAGTGCTACCTCCTTTGTATCCTGACACCTGAAGTGCCGAGATCCTGAACTCCTCGCTACTCCTTATCACAACTCGCGACTTCAGGACTTTCAGGACAAAAGTCTCGACCTCCTATCCGTCGATATGCCGAAATGCCAAAATTTCGACACATCGTCAACGCAAGTCGCACAACGAAACTTCCCGCCTTTTTGGAGTTTCGGACTTTGCGACTTCGCAAATTCTGATGCTAAGCTTTCAGTTCTTCAACCCACGAAACCCCAAAATACCAAGTTCTGATGCACTTCACCAATAACTAGCCCACACAAATCCTTTCGCCCCTTCGAGACTTCGCCTTTCGCAACCTCGCGAATCTTGAGGCAAGGTTTTTAACCCTTCAACTCGTGAATCCACAAAATGAGATTACACGAGTGATCCAACAGTTCTTGTCGACTCAGATCCTACGGTCTGATTTCTCCTGAACTTGAAACTTGAAAATAGGCTTACCGTATCTCCCCTGATCCTCTTGCAAGATATAACATCTCTCAGGACTTCGTGAATTCCGACCGTCCAATGCCTCCTTGACGACTCTTGCGAAGCGAACACAGTAATTCCTTCGTTGTTATTTCAGGATTTCAAGAGGATAATTCTTCCTCCTACAAGGTTACTAAGACTTGCACCTTCAAATCCTTTTCCAGGTTCTTGGTGAGCTTTCTAAGAAGGGTGTCTCTATGGGGAGATCTATCCAAGGTATTACTTGAGATGGATAAGGGTATAGATTTCCCGAGAATAGAATTGAAGTATGAATTAATTCAATATGTGTATAAATAGTGATTTATAAAACATAGGCCATACATAGTCTTTCCATTATAAGCGTGCAACCACCATTTCTAAATCAAAACACTACATAGGCCGTCTTATACACAAACCATTCATAAAACTGCATAGACTATGAGCATACATGTCAACATATAAATTTCAAGATGCAAGATGTAAAAACACTTATCAGAAATAACACCAGATGTGATTGCAACTGCTGAGAGGGGTGCTCATTTCCACCCAACCGTAGGCTCAACGACTCCCAACGGATTTACCACTAGCCACCCCCGAGCTGAGACCACGATGCTACAAGACTACGTCTCTGTTTTTCAATGATCGAGACCAAAGGTTACTCTCCTTCTTCTCTGCTGTCACTCACTCTATGTTTTTCCAGAGTTCTCCTTCTTCCTTCCCTCACGTCTGCCCCCTGATCACCCACACTTCCTTCCTTTTCTCTGTTTGGCGAGGTTGCGTGTGGCACAATTTTCCTCGCAGTGGTCAGGTCTGAGGACTCTAAGGATGGGTGGTTCACCCCCATCCCTCATTACTCATTAGGATCCCTTTACCTACCAATCCTGATGAGTCATTTAATTCAGGGCCAGCGAGCCGCTCTTGGTTCTCCGGGCCAGTTAAGTCCAAATATGGTATTGGTTTCGGTGGAAGTTAACGCCACCTTTCCAGGTGCCTTCCACCACCTTTCTTCAGCCATCGTGGCCTCTTTTTCAGCATATCCCCTCTCAGCAGTCCTACAATATATATTCATAATATTATTCACATTCATCAACCTTTTTCACAAGGTCCATTCACATCACACATTCACATTTTTGGGTTTTCCACAGTTCTTGGCCAGTATAGTCATTTTTACAGACTGGGAGAAACAGGGTGTTACAATTGTGATATAAAACCTAGCAATATACTTTTGGATGAAAATATGTTAGGCCATGTAACAGATTTTGGTATTGCAAGATTAATTGGTGAAATATCTACCAAGTCACATGCTTTATCATTTGCTTTAAGGGGATCCATCGGCTACATTGCCCCAAGTATGTCTTTTTTAAACATCACTTTCATTTTTCTTTTCTCATTAACAATATTTGTATGGATTGATTGAGTAAATTTTAATGAAGGTTGCCTTTACTGTAGAGTATGGATTGAGTGGAACAGTTTCTACCCAGGGAGATGTTTATAGCTATGGCATTATGTTATTGGAAATGCTCACCAGAAAACAACCAACCAGTCACATGTTTGTTGGAGACCTAAACTTGCACAATTGGGTAAACTTTGCGTACCCAAACAATGTGAATGAGGTAATTGAAAGTAGTCTTTTTAGTGAGGTGGATGGAGATGAAATTAAAGAAAATAATGTATACAAATGTTTATTGTCTTTGTTACATGTTGGTTTGCTTTGTTCAAAACATTCACCAGAAGAAAGACCACCTATGAGAGTTGTGGTAAGGATGTTGGAGAGTATCAAAGAGGATTTGGTGGCAGATGCAGTTGCTTCTAGAGGATTGAGACAAAGCATATCCAAGTTGCTTATCAATACAAATGCAACAAGGAATGATGCCTCTGCATCAAATGAACAATCTTCTACATTTTAGTCTGTGAAGTTAACAACAACAAAAGATTTTCAATGTTGCCATTGTTCTTACAATGTCAATATTTTTGTACTTCTAGTTGCTCAAGCAAACTTTTGTAAGTATGCATTATCTATCTATGATTATTTTCAAAAGAAATTAAGTTCTTTGCAACACTATATTAAATGGATTGCAAATCTACATTTGGTTTGACTTATTATCCATCCATGATGTTAATATTTTTATCCATGAAGTAAATTGTCTAAAAACAAATTGCAGTCTTTTTGCCTCTATAGATGAAATGATTATTAATAACCATAACTTCTAACCTAATGAATTGATCCTATGAACCATGTTGGAGTCTAATTAATTTGTTTACATTGTTGGCAAAAGTTAAGTGTCGTTGTTTTTCGAGATTCACATGATGCTTTTGATTTTTTTAATGTGAAGGATAGTTGAAATTTTAACTAAGAGCAGATCTAATTAAATGGTGTAGAAGATAAATATGTAATGCAAACCCTGAGTAACTTTCATACATTAGCAATGTTAAATCTTATTGCTAGGTTAGTATCATTCATGATGGTTTTCCTTCTTCAAAATCTGTTTTTTTTTAAGATATATATGGTTTGATGGAGAACCCTGAAATGGAGTCTTCTAGAAGTGAAAGCAAAGGCTGAGGTATAACAGTCAAAGCAAAGGCTGAGGTATAACATTCAACATTAGTCCAAAACTGGAGGGACTAATGAAACTTCTGTCTAGTCTTTGTATTTGCAATGGATGAACTTGCTAATACTCTATTAACTTTCACCTGCTCTTGATTATATGCAATCTAATGTTTCCTTTAGGATCAAATTTCAGCATCACCTTTGACCATAAGACATATAATTTCAACACTACCATTGGAGATTAGAAATATTGGGCTTGTCACATAAAAGCAATAGAACCTAAATAATCTTTTCTCTGTCTACATCTTATAGATAACCAACACATTGGCCTTCAGAAGTGCTGGAAAATCAACTACATGGAGGGCAGAGTTGTTTCCCATTTCCATGTGAGTTGTTTTCCATTTCCGGTAAGAAAGTAGGAAGATAAATAAACTGCCAAAAGTATATGAAGATACCAATTCCGTCTATCCATCTACCTCGTTCCGACTATCCATCTTCCGACAACTTATTCGAAACAGACGTTGTTAGCTCATGCTCTGTGACATGTCCCACTTCTCTGTATCCATCGTACACTGGCATCCACTGATGTGGCCGATGGAATTTAGTGAATCTGGATGAATTTAAATTTCAAATTTTATTGTTCCCAACCCTCACATAATGCTTGATGGTTGATTCTCCCAACCCTGAGTTGAGTTTACTACAAACAGGTCTTCTCTAATGACCAACGGATGATCAGTTAACTGTTTGTGATAATGAAGTTTACTATTTTGGCATCTCCATACATTAAGTTATGTAGCATTTTTTTTTGTGGTCATGAGAATTCCATCTCCGAAGGGAATGCTTGGCCTTCCAATCATTTTTATTCTTCCAATGACAGACCATCCAAATCCAGTGGTTTCAAAATAGGGTTTCACATATGATAGTTGTAATCCCGTGGATGGGCAGTTCTCATGACTAGTGGTAAAAAAAATGTTTTTCCTTTACATCCCAATGATGAAAACAAAGAGATTGATAGTGTTTTAGGACTCTGAATTAACACCACAAAAAATTCTTAAATATGAAGAACTATGCAAAGTCAGTTTCTGAAATAGTAGTACGGGTTAACACAACATTTCCTTAAAGGCCTCTACATGCAAGTTAAGATCCTATGATTAATGGCTATACTTACATTTATTATCTCCTTTAGTCATAAATTTGTTATCCATGAGTATCATCAATGTTAAGGTGTTGTTGGTCCCAACACTACATGTAAGCTTAGATCTTATGATTAATGGTTATACTTACATTTATCATCTCCGTTGTCATAAATGTGTTAGCCACGAGTATCATCAATGTTCAATGTTAAGGTGTTGTTAGTCATGATTAGCATAGTCCCAACATGAAACATGAATAACATTTGAAGTTTTTCTATTCAAGTAGATGAAGTGAATGGGTTAAGTACATAATCATACCATGACATTATAATACAATGGCTAAGCATTAGCATAATCATAGTTTTTTAAGTTTTTTTTGTTCTTAAGGAAATGAAATAGTGATACAAGTGGAGAAATTATAGAAAATTATCATCTTTAGTGGATTTGTGAAAGGTTTAAAATCTAATTTGTTTTTTATTATAGATATATATAAATATTAAGAATGATCTGATAGAAATTGATAAATATTAAGAATGATTGTAAGTGTTAGAGTATATTAACTATTTGATATGGTTTTTGATGTTATCAGACTATTCTCTTAAATAATTAAAACTTAAGTCATTCATTATAAATTATTTCATCTTTTTATTAATTATTAAGATTTAAAAAATAAAAAAAAAAACTTACACTTGTTATACGAGACTAAAATAATGAATAAATTTTACATGTTATTCATTATAAATTATTTCATCTTTTTATTAATTATTAAGATTAAAAAAATAAAAAAAACTTACACTTGTTATATGAGACTAAAATAATGAATAAATTTTACATTAATATAAAAAGTGCAATATTAAATCAATAAATAATTCTTCATTTTGTCACTTACAAGAATGGTAAAATTGTTTTATATTGATGATTTGCTAGAGAATATATATATTGATCTCCACACATACTGATCTAGGTGGATATCGGTGGTCACCCACCTTTTCCGACTGGCTCAAAACAGTTTATTGACAATTTTGACAATTTACTATTTTTAGCAGGTTTTAACCTCTAAGGCCATTTTGAGGGCCTAAATGAAGGTTTTTTTAGATCTAGGTTCTCAATTATAATCAAAGGCATATTGAGCCCCCAAAATGAATCTCCTCGACGATACCTTTCCAACGAGCTATCATATGCCTAAAACGGAGATTGTATGCAAAAGTTATGACTCCGGGAAGTTGATGTACTAACTTACCCAAACGGGGCCCACATGACTTTTGGCACTTCATCTCCTAGGGTTAGGTTTTTGGATGTCTAGGGTTTTTGACATTCCTGTTTAATGTAAAATGACCTTCAGAGTCTCATTGTAACCATATTCTTACAAATGCGAGTAGTCGTCACATCTCTTCTCAGAGATAAATTGCCACCATTCTAGCGAGTCTTTTACTCTGTATTTTTATAGTCTCTGTACATGTTTTTCATTAATAGAAATCGTGTATTACTATATATTTGTGTTTATGGTTGCATCTATGATAAATTTCTGTTATATTATTGAATAGCTGCGATATCTCTGTGCATTTCTTTGTTATATCTCCGCTCTCATTTCGTGCCGAAAATAATCCGGATCAGTGGAATCAGAGCAGGTTGTTCTTGATCATTTTTTTCAGTGCATTTCCTCGACAAGGTCTGAGTATAGCAAGTTGGGTCTCGAGCTTGTCTCTCTTGAGGACAATCTCTCTCTCACACCCAAGAAACCCTCAATAGCGAAAGAAAAGAAAAATGACGGAGCAGACGATCCTATCAGTCTGTTGCTTGAGCAAGCTCTCACGCGACAGAGGGACGAAATGATGGAGAATTTTTCCCACATCCTTCAACACCTGTCGATAGCAACAGGTTCATCTTCATCAAGTATCCACTTTGGAGGCACCTCACCTTTCAATGTACAAGTTAATTTTGATATTCCTATATTTGAAGGACAGATAGATGCAGAAGCCCTAGACAAATGGTTAAATCTGCTAGAAGGTTATTTCTTTGTTCACAAATTTTCTGACAAAGAAAATATCACCTTCGCACTCCTTAAATCTCTCCCCCATGTCAAACATTGGTGGGAAACTTATTGGGAGCAGAGTTCCATAGAGGAGTATGAAATATATGGGGCCGATCCCCCTTGGGATTTTTTTGTGGATGCGGTAAAGGAACAATATTACCCTGTTGGAAACTATGAGAACTAGTACATGAGATGGACCACACTATGGAAAGAGAGGGGACAAGAAGTTCCAAAGTTCACCAATACCTTCCATACCTTGCACACAAAGCTGGGTATCAAAAAAATCTGAGCGACATTTGGTTCTGAAATACCGTGGGGCTCTACACAAATACATCCAGACTGAAATGGATTTTTTGGACATCTCATCACTCAGTGCTTCTTATTGATATGCTGTTAAAATCAAGAAGAAATTTAAGCACTAGAACAAACAAGATTTCAGATCTGTAAATCCACAACAACCAAAGTATGACAAAGACATCCCTAACAAATAGTCTCTTGAAAACCAGTCCAAGACACAGGAAAAGAAGGGTCATGGGAAAACAAAGAAGGACATCGAAAAATGGTGTGAGTTCCACAGAATCCCCTGGCACAACATCGATAAATCTCGCTCAAAACAGTCATTGGTGGCCAAGATCAAAGACAAGGAGCCGAACCCTGATTCGGAATTCCAATTCTGAAAATACTGGTAAATGACAGATCATTGACGCAGACCCCACTACTATTGTTGTAGCCACAACAATTCAACCAGAAGAACCAACAAATCCCGAAGAGGGGGAGCACCTTTTTCATTCACAAATGTGGGTGAAGAGGACCCCGCTGCATTTTATTGTTGATAGCGGAAGCCAGAAAAACCTCATCTCAGTAGAGGTCATCAAACAGTTGGGATTGTCGACAACACCACACCCGCAGCCATACAACATCGGGTGGCTTCGGCAAGGACGAGATCTCCATGTTAGCCAACAGTGTCAATTGTCATACGACATCCAATCCTTCAAGGATGAGGTTTTATGTGATGTTGCCCCACTAGATGTCTGTGATGTTCTCTTGGGCCAACCATATATGTGGAGAGGCCATGTTGTTTATAAGTCTCGACCCCATAGTGTCATTGTTACTTTGGGGGGTCATCTCTACAGAATACCAGAGGTAGTTCCAACTATTGTTCCACCTAAAAAGTGTCACAAGGTAGTATCTCATACTACAAAATTCAACTTCTTCACAATCAGTTCAAAAGGGGAACAGAAGGACACTGCAACCACTACAGCCTCGCCCGCTACACCTTTTATCCAACAGAAGCAGGTCGACAAGGTTGCAACAAAGCACAAAGATTCCTTCTGCACACCGTCCTCTCATGTTTCGACTTGCTGAACAACCTCAGCTTCAACATGTTCACGACAGACTTCCACAAACTAAGCAGCGCGACGTCTCCAATAATACAAGCGGTTCACCAAGATGCAGATCCAACAAACGCTTTTCCCTCTCCCCCGAGAACTCAACGCAATGGAGACCATTGCTTCCTAAGGTGAGAGGATTGATCCAGGTGGATATCGGTGGCCACCCACCTTTTCTGACTGGTTCAAAACAATTTACTGGCAATTTTGGTAGTTTACTATTTTTAGCAGGTTTTAACTTCCGGGGCCATTTTGAGGGCCTAAATGAAGGTTTTTCAAGATAGAGGTTCTCAATGATATCTAAAAGCATAATTGAGCCACCAAAATGAATCTCCTTGATGATACCTTTCCAACGAGCTATCATACGCCTAAAACAGAGATCGTATGCAAAAGTTACGACCTCGGGAAGTTGATGTACTAACTTACCCAAACGGGGCCCACATGACTTTTGGTGCTTCATCTCCTAGGGTTAGGTTTTTGGATGTCTAGGGTTTATGACATTCTTGTTTATTGTAAAAAGGCCTTCAGAGCCTCATTGTAACCATATTCTTATAAATGCGAGTAGCTGTCACATCTCTTCTCAGAGATAAGCTGCCACCGTTCTAGCGAGTCTTTCACTTTGTATTTTTACAATCTCTGTACATTTCTTTCATTAATAGAAATCGTGTATTATGTATATCCATGTTTATGGTTGCATCTCTGATACATTTCTGTTATATTATTGAATAGCTGTGATATCTCTCTGCATTTCTTTGTTATATCTCCGCTCTCATTTCGTGCCGAAAATAATCTGGATCACATACATAGAATGAATGCATGAAAATTGTAATCTTAAATGTACAAACTTGAAATAATTGCCAACAAAGCCACTTTGCAATTTTTTTCATAATTTTTAATTTGGAACTAATTATCAGCATTTCAACTTAGTTCCAATATATAAGAAAAAATAAACAATTGTAATAATTTGCTTATAATTTGCAATTCATAAGATGTTGGACCCTTAAAATCCTAAAGCAAAAACAATCTACAAAATAATAATTTGAGTTTCATTTAAATTTTTTACTTGTCGAAGGATTCCCTTATACGTTAGGAACATTAGGGTAGAGTGTATTTATGTTCCATTTATGTTTCCAGAAAGAGTCATCATAGAATCCCTACAATAATTCATTGCCACATGTAACTAACCTAGAAGACATTGCCACACATGACTACCTAACTAATCTATAGTTGTAAATGTTCAAGGAAAATGTTTTGAGAAAATAAAAGGCCAAGCAAAAACATAACCTAGAGCATACTAAAATCTAAATGCATGTCTACATGACTTTATTATAGTGGTAGATAGATAAACCCCTTAAATTTATGAATGCTCAACATGGAACAAACTCCCAAATATAATGTTAATATAGCAACAAGACATTTTTGGGAACAATTTATTGACATCACAAGTGAAAATTAAAAAAGAGGATATATGGAATAAGGAAGAAACAAAGTTTCTCAAGTTGTCAACTTGATTGTTATCAAGTGAAAAAACTTACAATGCTCACACCTAGGTTCAAAACCCCTTGGAGACTGCTTAAGACATGTTGTATCCATGCAACCAATAGAGGTGACTACTTGAAAAAATAGATACCCCTCAGTGGTGGGACCTAAGCCAAAGGTAGAGCACACTTCATTATCAAGGGACCATTCACCAATGGAAAATGGAGAGTTTCTAAAGTTTCAGACATGCAATGTTTCTAGGAACAATTTTAGTGAAGTCCATCTGAAAAGATAGTTTGGACAATGAGATGTCTAGAATCTTAAACCATTAATCTTGTTAAATAGTTCCTTCCTTCAAGAATTCTATGCTTAGAGAACTCTTTTCCAAGATTTTTAAATGTTTGTTTATATGGTTTCTTCTTGGCATTTATTTTATTGGTAGATTTTCCATGAGTAAAATATTTTCAAAACGGTCTTAAATGCAACAAGAAAAAACCATCATTGGGCACTTTATGAAAGGATAAAACACTTATATACACTCAACCTAAGACCATGATTTGAAGGTAGAATATGTTGGATGCAAGGAATCATTACTATCAACAATGTTTGCAAATAGTTCTAAATTGTCACATTTACACACCAAGTACAAGTACCTACGATCATTGTTTGGGGATAGGATGTCATCGCTAGTGTTGAGAAATCCTAAGCATCAACACATATATTCAAGAAGTTTTATTGGATGTTATTTTGTATGAATACAAAAATAATATGACAAAGGATAAAAAACAACCTGATTGAAAGTTGAAATTATATCCCTGGATGTTTTGAGAAAGAGCCATCCTATGCTTGTTGTTTAGTAGGAATCCCTAGAAGAAGTTGTTTCCACATTTGACTACCTAATTGATCTATACTAGGAAATGTTTAAGGAAAAATGTTTTGAAGAAAAAATTCTATAAAATAAGTCCAAGATGACAAGAAAAAACATAACCTAAAACATACTAAAATCTAAATGTGTGTCTACATGAGTTTATATTAGTTTTATATAGATAAAACCCATAAATTTATGAATGTTCAACATGGGACAAACTTTGAAATATAATGTTAATATAGAAACAAGACCTTTTTTGGGAACAATTTAGAACCATCACAAGTAAAACTTAAAAAAGAGGATATATGGCTCGAATAATGTCAATCGGACTATTAAATATACTTATAATCTAAAGTTCCATAAAAAGGTAACACAATATTCTAAATTTGTAAACTTGATTGAGATCAAACGTTTAAATCAAAGAACTTTAATGGTCAAACCTAGGTTCAAAATCCCCCGGAGACCATTGAAGAGATGTTGTATCCATGCAATAATAGAGATGACTATTTGAAAGAATAGAAACCCCTCAATGATGGGATCTAAGACAAAGGTAGAGAACACTTCATTAATAAAGGGTCATTCACCAATAAAAAAAGGAAAGATTATAAAGTTTCAACCATACAATGTTTCTAAGAAGAATTTCAATAAAGTTGATTTGAAAAAAGGTGCTTTGGACAATGAGATGTTTAGAATCTGAAACCATTAAACATGTTAACTAGTTCCTTCCTTTGGAAGTTCTATGGGAGTTTTATGCTTAAAGAACTCTTTGCCAAGATTTTTAAATGTTTGTTTATATAGTTTATTTCGATCATTTATTTTATTGGCAGATTCTCCATGTGTAAATAATTTTGAAAATGGTCTTAAATGCAAAAAGAAAAAAAAATTCATAATTTGGCACTTTATGAAATGAGAAAACACAATTCACAAGTCCTGCAATTTGTATATTTAATAATCGATGAAAAATATTTGAACATAGTACTATGTGTTTGTTAAAAGATCAAAAAAATAAGAATGAATGAACCTTGAAATAGACTTAACCTAAGATAACAAGGAAACAAAACCACTTAAAAACTACTTATCCAAATCCCTACCTATATGTCCCATTATTAGTAGTGGATAGATAAAACCCTTAAATTGTTGGATGCTCAACATGTAACAAACGTATAAATGATAATTTCATTTATGTTGAACAAATGACCAAAGAAAGGTCAATGGGATGAGAAAGTATGATCAATGATATAATAGGAAGACCTTTGTGGGAAGAATACATTGCCTTCACAATCAAATAATAGAAAAGAATATATATAGCCAAATATTTTTATAATTGAAGGTTCCATCAAGTATTAAGAAACTTCTTGAAATTTGAATTTAGAAAATACACTTGTCCTAAAATGGTGCTTTAGACCTAAGTTACTATAGTAACATAATGTCACAATGGGAAAGAAAAAAAATGGTGCAAAATAAACGGTTTCTTTGATGTTTCTCAAAACAACCATATATTTTAAAAAAAACAATAGATAAGGCTTGTTGTAAATATGGGGAAAATTTAAATCTAGTGATTTATTTCATTGGAATATATATCAAAATAAAATGAATATACATTACATATGTAGAAGGTTTACTTTGGAAAATGTGTATGATCATAAATTAAAAAAAAAATTCTAGAAAGGCAAGGAGAGGGCCTATTTAGAAATGTATCTCTCTTCAAATATAGGGGTTGTCTACAACACATATCATGGTGGATTTGTTATCATTCCTTATCCAAGATCGATGATATACACAGTGCAAGACCTAATATTCCCTCTATTGACGATGGTTTGTCTCCAATCTTTGCATCTACAACCACACATGATTAGGGTGTCACAAATCACTTGATTAGTGTTGGCTTGATTGGTGGGTTTCAGACCTAGGGTTTGATAGGATTTACTAACAAAACCCTATAGGCATCGACATATTCAATGTTCAATAAGTGAAGAAGGTCTCACCTGAGACGCCATGAGAATCATAGAGACCATCGGTCTTGTGTAGGGTGTGAAGGAATTAAACATACGAGAAACCTTCGTCAACTAGTTATTCATTCATAGCAACAACAAGATTACAGTGCATAATAACATACACATACATACATTCAAACCATAACTGATCAGAGTCAAAGATAAATCCACTTCATATATCCTTAATTAATTTCAAAGGAATTCAAATATTATTCCATACAAATAGGCCGAAACTTGCTCAATATGCATTAACAATATAAAAACAAAGAGATGAGCCTTGTGCTCAGATATCTTTTCTATCTAATATTCACACAAATACAATCTTTGAACATCAAGAACTGATACAAAATTGAATTAGAGCTCCAACTCATCTACAAATTACTCATTCTCATACTACTCGACCCTCCTAGTGAACAAAAAACCAACCCTTACATATCCGCATGCGTCCCCCCATATCTTCCACGGAGTGTGGAAATCATAACAAACTTTCCAATTCATCCACAACCTCGACCATGACTAGTCTGGTTGTTACAAAAACAATTACAATGATTATTGAAGATATGTGTGGATCCAACTTTAAGAGGGTGTAGTTCCAGAGGTCATAGTTCTAGAGGTCACAATTCCAGAGGGCATAGTTCCAGAGGTCACAATTCCACAGGTCATAGTTCCAGAGGGCGTAGTTCCACAGGCAATAGTTCCAGAGGGCATAGTTCCACAGGTCATAGTTTCAGAGAGCGTAGTTCCACAGGTCATAGTCCCATAATTTGTAGTTCTAGAGGTCATAGTTCCAGAGGGAGTAGTTCCAGAGCTCATAGTTCCAAAGGGTGCAGTTCCAGAGGGCGTAGTTCCAGAGGTCATAGTTCCAAAGGGCATAGTTCCACAGGTCATAGTTCCAAAGGGTGTAGTTCCAGAGGGCGTAGCTCTAGACGTCATATTTCCAAAGGGCGTAGTTCCACAGTTCATAGTTCCACAGGTCACAATTCCACAGGTCATAGTTCCAGAGGGCCTAGTTCTAGAGGGTGTAGTTCCACAGGTCATAGTTCCAGAGGGTGTAGTTCCACAGGTCATAGTTCCAGAGGAGTAGTTCCAGAGGGCGTAGTTCCACAAGTCATAGTTCCAAAGGGCATAGTTCCAGAGGTCATAGTTTCAGAGGGCATAGTTCCACAGGTCACAATTCCATAGGTCATAATTCAAGAGGGCCTAGTTCTAGAGGGCGTAGTTCCACAGGTCATAGTTCCAGAGGGCATAGTTCCACAGGTCATAGTTCTATAGGGCGTAGTTCTAGAGGTCATAGTTCCAGAGGGCATAGTTTCATAGGTCATAGTTCCAAAGGGCATAGTTCCACAGGTCATAGTTCCACAGGTCACAGTTCCACAGGTCATAGTTCTATAGGGCATAGTTCTAGAGGTCATATTTCTAGAGGTCATAGTTCCAAAGGGTGTAGTTCCACAAGTCACAGTTCTAGAGGTCATAGTTCCAGAGGTCATAGTTCCAGAGGGTGTAGTCCCATAGGGCATAGTTCCACAGCTCATAGTTCCAGATGGCGTAGTTCAAGAGGGCGTAGTTCCAGAGGGTGTAGTTCTAAAGGTCATAGTTCTAGAGGGCGTAACTCCATAGTTCATAGTTCTAGAGGGCGTAGTTCCAGAGGTCATAGTTCCACATGTCACAATTCTAGAGGCTGTAGTTCCAGAGGTCATAGTTCCACAGGTCACAATTCCATAGGTCACAGTTCCAAAGGGCATAGTTCCACAGGTCATAGTTCTAGAGGGCGTAGTTCCAGAGGGCGTAGTTCCACAAGTCATAGTTCCAGAGGGTGCAGTTCTAAAGGTCATAGTTCCAGAGGGTGTAGTTCCAGAGGTCATAGTTCCAGAGGGCATAGTTCTAGAGGTCATAGTTCCAAAGGGCGTAGTTCCAGAGAGCGTGGTTCCAGTGGTCATAGTTCCAGAAGCATAGTTCCAGAGGGTGTAGTTACACAGGTCATAGTTCCAAAGGGCATAGTTCTAGAGGGCATAGTTCCAGAGGTCATAGCTCCAGAGGGCGTAGTTCCACAGGTCATAGTTCCACAGGTCACAATTCCACAGGTCATAGTTCCAGAGGGCCTAGTTCTAGAGGGTGTAGTTCCATAGGTCATAGTTCCACAGGGCGTAGTTCGACAAGTCATAGTTCCAAAGGGAGTAGTTCTAGAGGGCATAGTTCAAGAGGTCATAGTTCTAGAGGCGTAGTTCCAAAGGGCGTAGTTCCATAGGTCATAGTTCCAAAGGGCGTAGTTCCAGAGGGCGTAGTTCCACAGGTCATAGTTCCAGAGGGCGTAGTTCCACAGGTCATAGTTCGACAGGTCACAATTCCACAGGTCATAGTTGCAGAGGACCTAGTTCTAGAGGGCGTAGTTCCACAGGTCATAGTTCTAGAGGGTGTAGTTCCACAGGTCATAGTTCCTAAGGGCGTAGTTCCACAGGTTATAGGTCCACAGGTCATAGTTCTATAGGGCGTAGTTCTAGAGGCGTAGTTCCACAAGTCATAGTTACAGAGGGCATAGTTCCATAGGCCATAGTTTCACAAGTCACAGTTCCATAGGTCATAGTTCTACATGGCTTAGTTCTAGAGGTCATAGTTCCAAAGGTCATAGTTCCATAGGATGTAGTTCCACAACTCATAGTTCCACAGGTCATAGTTCCAGAAGTCATAGCTCTAGAGGGCGTATTTCCAGAGGGCATAGTTCCAGAGGGCATAGTTCCACAGGTCATAGTTCCATAGGGAGTATCTCCATAGGTCATAGTTCCAGAGGGCGTAGTTTCAGATGGCATAGTTCCACAAGTCATAGTTCCAGAGGGTGTAGTTCCACAGGTCATAGTTCCAGAGGGCGTAGTTCCACAGGTCATAGTT
>CBVK0101357297.1:0-27511 GCA_900067695.1 Picea abies | reverse complement strand
CACACATAATCGTGGGTATACCCTCCAAGGAGCCCGAGTGATTTTGGTCAACGTCAATTCCAGGTACCATGAAGACTTTCCCCTCCACAGTCACCTTGGGTAAGAACCTAGAGAGATAGGCCACTAAGGTCACCACAAATAACAGTAAATCCTGTGGAAACAGTCTACAGTCCGATCCACATGCAAGGGCAGGGTATCTAGCCCGAAATCAACTCAAAAGGATTCCACTCATCATTGTGGGTATACCTCTGAGTGATCCCCGTAATACGTGCAATCTCTACACTGATGTCAACAAAGCAGGGTGAGTAACTCTGCCAACATCAATGCGACCTAGTGCTTGACCCTTGTGTTAGAAGGGCTTCCCAGGACAATATGTTGCAAATGGAATTTAACACTCCCTAACTCAAGATGCTATTGTGTGTTTTGAGCTTTTTGAGAATGTATCTCTCTTCCTACTCCAAAGCACTAGCCTAACTAAATGTTGGTGTAAAAGAGCCCTAGAAAAGAGTTACTAGATAAATTTTAATATTACTCAGTGTTTTTAAGAGCTGTTGTTTACTCAAAGGTAACGGGAGTGAAACTTATGTTGTATGACTCTGACCCAATAATGCAAGGATGAGAATGAAATGTATCACTTTTCGTTCAATGAATCCTATCTATGGGAGAGAGAGAATTTTTCCAGATCAACCATGAACTACATGCAAAATTTCCATTCAAATGTCAATGCAAACAATCATGTATGAAAATTCTCTATTGTGTCTTTTTCAAATGCTTCAACAATCTCTAAAATTTGATTTTCAAAGTTTTCTAAAACGAAAAGAATTTTTGAAAGAAAAACTTGTTTGTTCACTTTTCAAAAAGGACTCAAACTATGACAGTGAGAGTACAGAAAATCAAATCAATGAACAAGCAAATAACCCAATCTACTCTTTCAATGAAAGCAAAAATAAAGAGCAAACCAAAGTAGTATTCTCAATTTGCACAATAAAATGATCTTTCAAACCAATAAACAAATGAGAAAACCAAACAAACTTAACCTTCAACCAATCACTGGTTCTCAACTAATCAAACACACTCAAAATATGAAATCAGGGAGAATGGTTTTGCCAAGAAGAGTCAAGAAACAAAAGTCAAGCCACAAATGTACGGAAAAGCCTTGAAACCCTAAGACTGTTTACGCATGCAAACTAAAGCAAGAAAAATATCAATCAATGGTCCAAGAAACCCATAAGAGGTAATTCAACTGATCTGGATAGTTAGAAAGACCAAAACTCAACTTCAAAATTTTGAAAAAGAATGTTCATAGGTAAGCACTATTACACAGTGCGAGAATCACTAATTCTCATAGGTGACATTTGAGCAAGGTGCGAGAACCTCGCACTGAAACCTATGGGTAGGGTGCTAACCTTACCAATTCTCACAGGCTACAAAGAAGTGCAGTGCGAGAATTTCTGAACATATCCAAAAATTTGAAAAATGAAGTAAAATTCAAAAAGGCTTCCAGACATAGAAGGTCTATCAAGATATCCTGAAGACTCAGAGACTAATAGGACAGGAGAAAAGTGAAACCAGAGAAAATGGCCCCAGAAAAATATCAAAAGCCACAAAGAAAATGGGATTAGTCCCCAGTGAAGTTGCCAATTTTGTTATTGGATAAATCCGTAAGTGCGGACACAAACCGATCTCCCTAGATACACCTGGATCTAGAACAAATCAAGACAGAATAATACTCTTTCCCTAGATTTTAACTATTGAATTAAACAGGAGGCGATAACGAGTAACATACCTTATAATCGCTTCCTATGGTCTTTGTTTCTCCTGCTTCTCTCTAGTTCTCTCGTAAAGTCAAGACCAAAACAATACAAACCAACCGAAGTGAAGAAAGCACAATCTATTCAACAGTTAATCTATGTATATGATCAAGGAGTTATACAATAAAGTGGAACTAACTTTATGGGAAAGGGACATATTACTGTATCATATTGATGGAAAGTAAATATTACAACCTGAGCCTTGATGTTGCAAACTTCCTTTCGATGGCCCTTAGCTCTGACACACACATTTTCTCACTTGCATGAAGAAGGTCAACCACCTTTGATAAACTTGTTGAAGTTCTCTAGCTATTGTAGCTTCAGTCCTTCATACAATCTTTCACCAATTCTCCAATGTCTCACTTAACCTTGTTTGCTTCTGACCTTTTCCATGAGAATCCCCTCAATATATAGGAGAGAATGAATTAGTTACTTGGATAAGAATGATCCCAAAATATCAGGAAATCCAGTACTTAGATAACCATTCGAATGCCATCTCATCCTTCTAGAAGATTCCCTTCTAGAAGCTTCGAGAATTCATCTTTTTCCTTGTTTTAGAAAGTGTTCGCACCCTAGTAGTTACACACAGTGTGAGCTTCTTGCACCCTGGCTTAAGGCAGCCTGCGAGAATCATGCATTCTTGCAGGCAAATGTATTAGCAGCCTGTGAACCTTCCTCCAAAATGTCATTTCTGGAAAGAGATGAAGGTAAATTTTCTTAGGAGAAAGTTCTAATGAAGAGCCTGAGTACACCATTATCAATACATCATCATGATGACCAAAATCATGGGTAACAGGCCCTTCAGTTCCAGTTGAAGGCTATAAATGGGACAATTCCAAGCTATGGAAAAGAGGAGAAAGAATTAAACTTTGAGAGCAAATTTACTGTGGAGGAATTATTTACTTCACATTGAGTCTGCATCCCTTTATCCTTTAAGTATGAACACATTGTTCAACCCCCAAGCTCTTCCCTTATTGAGTGATAACTCCATTGTCTCTCTTACATGAGCTTGCCTTTGGTGGAGGATTGAAGTGGTGGAGGCCCAACTGGAAGTAACTTAGTTTCTCGGTTCTGAACCATGCCGACACGAAAGTCTATAACTTATTCACTTATGTTGATTATGTCTTAATATAAATACTCTTTTCTCGTCCAATTGATATCTTGCAAATATTTGAATTATTACTCCATGGGCGTATTTGTTATGAATGTTAATGGACTCTTCTATTAAATGTGCTAACATCACATATTATCACCATACGCTTGCATTGCTTGGTTGTTGGGGACTAGTTGTAGGTGTATTGATTTGGGTCAAGTGCGTAACGGTGGACTTCAGCGAACGTCTAGACAAGGTAGGACTTTTATCTTGTCTTCCTAGCACATTTGTTTATATATCATACTTGAGAATAGAGTTTATTTCTACAGTCATTTTCGTTTGTTGTGGTTTACCCCTAGCCATAGAGAGATTTTCCTCGTAACATAATTGGAGACCATATATGGGATGGATCTTCTTTTTGGGGGTTTGGAGTTTTTTTCTCCTTAGATTTCTCTCGTTCATATTGAGTTTCTTGTTGTATGATTTCTTGACAACCTTTGTTCACTCTAGGTCTGAGTCTTTCAGCCTTCTCCTTAGCCTAGTTTTGTTTTTGACACATATACGCAGGTTTTTGCTTGACATTCATGTACATACGTGTGTTGTCGTTCTGCAAGCCATGTACATACGCGCTTTTCCCTTGAACAAGCACGTACATAAACCTTTTTTGTTTTTTTGCTGGGTTTGGTGGTTGCTGGGTAGGTTTTGATGATTGTTGAGTCTTCTTGGGTCTTTGTAGTGACTGTTAAGTGTCTATGGAATGATAGGAAACCTGTCTTGGGTTGAATTTTTGGGCAGTTCCTTTCTCATCATATTTTCATTTTGATTGTCCTTGTACATTGGGATGGGTGTTTTTTCTCCTTGATATCCTACTTGGGTTGTCTCTATCTATACACAGTAGAGTCTTTATATATCAAGTTGTTATTCATTCCATGCATTTTCATTTTTCTTATATTGAAAATAAAAAAATATTAGGAATTTTACATTGATTGAAATTTTGATATTTTGAGTCTTTGTCATTTATCTTAGTGCATGTAAAGAAATATTGCATTTTTATTTAGAATTGCATAATTGAATTGAAAATTTCATTTTTAGGAAGCATATCATTTATTGGAAATTGAAGTTAGGACTTTGCATTGTTTCCATATCCATTTATTTTACTTACTGAGTCATAACATCACTAGTTTCACAACCGCACCTTTTGAGTAAGCAAGGCCATTAAAGTTAATGCTATAATTTAAAATTGATTAGTAACGATTTTATTTTCTAGGGTGCACAAACTAGCTTAGGATTTAGTGCCTTGGAATAAGATTTTGTGAGTAAACGTCTCCAAGGCTCTTAAATCAACATATGTGTCTGACTAAAGGAGTGGATAAATCCATTGTATAATTGGTAATATCAGGAGGATCCACTTACACTAGAGTTAAGCATGAGGTTGCGTGAGGTCGGTTGAAGGGATATCCCCCCAATACCTTCTTAGCGTCAGATATATTTCTAGGGATCTATTCATATATGGGATCTTTCTAGTGCCCTTACCTCTATGAGAGGCGATGCTTTCAAGGTTTTGGGCTTTTCTACCCTGCCCATACGGTGGAACTGACTTACAACTGTTTTCCTGTGCATTGGTTATACCTTGTTTTCTTAGTTTCTTGACTTAGGTGCCACATAGGTTACTTGCAGGGGTTATTCTACAGGTACCCTGGGTCAGATAAGGGTTGGACAACACACAACCTTTATGGAGGATTACCTCTCCCAAGGGATCTGACCGACTGGTTGTTAAGCCCACAAGGGCCCTTATAACTGATTATGTTACCTCCAATCTTTAGCAGGGAGTCTTAGGCCCCCCTTGGGAGAGGCATACCTACTTTAGGGAGGGAATCCCCTTTCATCCACTGTACCATGTTTTTGTGCATAATGACCGTTTGATTATTTTTTGTGTGCTCTTTGATTATCAGTAGACCTTTGATATTTTATACCGTGCCTTGAGTTGTCGTTATCATGGAGACTGGAGTTCCTATGACTCCCTCCTTTACCGCTACCCCCCCATGATATTTACTCATTTCATGGGGATGAATTCGTCCGCTTTTCATAATGGTATGTAGAATTATGACACTATGTCCATGCTTTGGGTCTCTAATAATGTTCCTATTAATATTCCAACTATGCCTTCACCCTTTCCATCTTCTCCCTAGCCCACTTATATGAATCCTAGAATTGGATCCAAGGGCACCATGGCATTGTCGTCTACATCTTCATTTTATAGTATTCATGCTCCTCAACCAGCGCTCATTGTGGGAGGTTGGAACCTTCCCTCTTACGGATTCAGTTCTAGCTATGTTTTTTCAGGAGCTAGTACTCAAATGGGTGATTATTCTACTTATTACACCCCATCTATGTATCCTTCATTCGCCATGCCAGTTCCTACAAAAAAGTTTCCCATGGTGGGTCCACATATATCCCCGAGTCTTTCATACAAAGGGAATCAATTTTATGGTTCGGGATATCCTCTTCACAGAACCCCTTCACATGGGGGCAACATATATCCTCACTTGAATAATCCTTATCATACTTTTGTGTCATCACAGACATCTGATTCAGTGATGATGCCTATACAAACCTCTATGGATCAATTAGGTGGAGGATATTACCTTTCCGGACAAGGACAGGGTGTAAACCAAGACCCTTCCTGGCCTGCAATGTTTAGAAACCAATCTTTCTCGATACTATGGTTTCAAATTCCACAACTCACCACCACCATTATTCTAGTCACTGCCAGTCATACTGGATCTCCATCACCAACCACTACTAGTCATGTTGGATATTGGTCGACGACATCTGCAATTCATGTTGAAGACCCGCAACTAGACGTTGCTAGTCATGTTGGCGGCATCACTCCAGTCACAATGAGTCATGTCGATTCCATATCTCCATCCTTTATACATAACATGGGATATGAATCGCTCGTCTCTTCCAGTCATGTTGAGAGCATGTCACCAACCATTATAAATTACATTGGGGGAATTCATATGATTGAGAAGCCTAGACGTATTAGACGTAATCTCAAATTCCTTTGCAGAACTTGCAAAGGAAACCACCTTACTCGTTTGTGTCCTGATACTGTTGGGATACCAGAAGCGTGGTTCTCACCTAAGGGCCCTTTGGCTTCTAAGGCTTTTGTGGTTTCCCCACACCATGTTTCTTCGTTGATTGACATGACAGTCACGTCGATGCAATATTCTCCTAAACACACCCCCATTGTCGAGGGTGATGTGTCTCTTTTCCCTGTTATCACTCATCCTATTCAACCTAGAGTTGAATAAGTGGTCATACCAATGCAACCTTTGGTCAATCCAACTCTCCTTTTGGAGGGTGATGCATCCTTCAACCATTTCGTTAGCATTTCTGATACTGTACCTTCTAAACAAGAGAGAGTTTTACTCTCCTCGAGTACTCTCCCTTCAAGTCTTGGAGAAGTTCCCTTTGATTGGGATGGTCTTGTAGGGTATCCAATGACTCCACCTATGTCCTTTCAAGTAAGAGACATTATCCGATATATCATGGAGACAGTAACCTATGCTAGTACTTTATCCTCCTCGACTTGGAGAGATTTGGTTTTTCCCAAGCTTGTGTCGGTTATTTGTAAGATACTAACATTTCACATAAGTCCATCACGGGAGCCTTGGCCTCCCCCATGACATGCCTCCTAGAAAATCCCAAGCAAGTCTGATTTAAGCTCTTTTCCGACTCATCTAAAAAGACAAAATATTGCCGAGTGAATTTGTCCCTTTCACACTCATTAAATTGGACTTGAAAGGTTGTGATTCTTAGTTAAGATTTTTTCTGACTCATTTTCAAAAATCGAAACAATTTTTGAGTGAACTTGTCTCTTTCACACTCATAAATTGGATTTGAAAAGACATCTATTTAGTACAAGTTTATCCCTTTTTCAAACCAAGTAGACTAAGATTATGAAAAGGGACATTTTTTTGTGTTAAGTTGTGATTTCATCTCATGCCCTTGCTTGCAGTATTGAGCCTATAGTTGGTTCTCGCTTTGCGTTATAGATTATTTTCCTCAACATTTTTGCATCCTCAACCAAGCAGAGCCTCATTTATATCCTTTGCAACTTGACACCATATACCCTGGAGGGAACATTCCCCCAAGTGTCCATCTCCCACATGCACCTCCTTGCATTGTGAATAGGTATGTTCCACTGCTGGAACTAATTTTTCTTACTTGTGACACTTGTTTCCTCCTCTGTATCATAGCATTCATTTGAATATGAAAAAAAAAAAAAAGAAGGCTGGGAAGAGAGTATTATCTTATATTGGCAGCAGTCATGTCACCTTTGAATAGAGCACAAAGTTATTGAGTCCACTTGTCATCATAATTTTGGGTTTAGCATGGCCTTAGGACACTGACCTAGTTACAAAGAGTTTTCTCCCCCGGCTGTTTACTCTTCCAGCCCATGTGGAGAGTTTGATTGATGCCTCTTGCATCTCATGGTTTCATTATTGAGTCTATGCTACCAGAGTCTTCCATATGTCTCATGCTCTTGTTCAAAATATATATATCAACATGTGTCAGCCATTCCTCAAAACTCTTGACTTTGCATGTCAACCATACCCTTAGTTTGCCTCAGAATCACGTGAATTTGTAGTCCTATTATGCACCCTGGTCCTACTTTCCTCATTGGTAGGTAACCTTGACCCAATAGTTGACATTTCATCATTGGTCATTGACTGGGTGGTTTCCCTTGTGTTCGATGACAAGACATCTATTCACACATTAGGATTTGTGTAGTGTCTTGGATGCAATTAGCCTTATTGGTGGTTTCCTCGCCTTTGTCATCAATTTTTCTCATTTTTTGCTATTCAGAGGGTCTTTTTCGTGTACTTCTTTCACTTGGCACACGTGAAAGATGCACAGGATCGTGGGTTCATGAACATGTTCTTCATCTGATTTCCTCCAAATAATCAAGATAGAGCTTTGTGCTTCATGCTGAATGATGAGAGATGCCTTAATTCTCTCCTTTCAGCGGGTCTCCTTCCATCGAATTCAGCTCATCTATTCTGGAAACGAGACCTAGAGTCCTATGAGTACCTAAAGGCTTGAAGTAATTAGTGGAAGGTTCTCTCACCATCGACAATTGGGAATACATCAATGTCTATTGATCGATGGATTCTTCAAGTGTTTGACCCAGACTCCTTTATTCGCACTTGTAAGAATGTACTTGGTGCCTTGATACCTAATTTCATCATCGATAGGTTGTCTCGTGTTTGTTAACGATATACCTCAATTATCAGTAAACAAACAAAGTCTCATTGTGTTCGACCTCAACTCCTTTATTCACATGATGTAGACTTTCACCTTTGGCAGATTTCATATAAGACTTGAAGACATCAGTATGTAGCTGTAACTTTCCTAAGTTGTTGCTTCCTTTGCATTGGACCAGTACCTATGTGACTTCAGTGATCATGGGAGATCAGATTGCACTCCATAGTATACAAATATCTTCAGATTGATTTTGAGACTGGTTCCACTAGGCCTTGTTCGTGACTATGACAACCTTTGGCATGAAACCGCATTTGTATTTGCCTATTCATGGCCATGGACAATTGTTTGGTATATTTTCACATGGATCTACAGTGTCATTCAAATTGGCAGCCATGTATGCAAAGTCAGTACAGATTGTAATGAGAAACTAGTTCTTCTAGCTGGGTCCCAATTACTCCAATTATGGGTTTTTATAATGTATTTTTTCCATCACATATACTCCTCTGACATCGCACATTAGGGGGCATCTTTTATAGAAATATTTGCCTCGCCCCATGCAACCTTGCACATAAGGCATTTTTTCATTTCCCTATGCAGAGTTGTCATCTCTTTTTGCAAATCATAGAGCTAAAAATACATTTTTTCCACATATACGCACCTTGCCTACTATATAGCATGTTTCTACACAGGTTTCACCACTACAGCCCATGTACATCGGGAAATGTGCCCAAAATTGAAAAATAGTGTTGGGTTTCCACATCACGACAAGAGATCAATGATCTTTGGCCTTCCATGTTGTAATATTACAAATATAAAAAATATGAAAAACATAAATAAATAGCTAGAAATTGCAGATGAACAACAGTATAACCAGAACAACACCACAATAATGCCAAAATGATAACAAAATAACACTAGAAATAACACTTTGAATACCGAGAGAAATGTTCAATTGCCTCTTCGAGGGGGCAACCTCTAGCAGATCATAGCTCTATTAAAATATTATCCAAGACAAAAGTTCTCATACCTTCGACTCCTGTTTATACTAAATATGTCTATCAAAAGAACCATCTAGAGGAAGATCCTTCTAGAAGTAGAAGCTTCTATTATGTCTTCTTTCACTGGACTTATTCTTCCTTATTGCTAGGCCTTATAAATATTGACCTTTATTACATGGAAATATATTATTCTACCTACATGAGGGGTTATGTACCTAACATTTCCTCCACCTTAAAAGCATCCTTGTACTCAAATATTGAGATGGGGAAATTGTTGCAGAATGGTAGTGGGTTCCCAAGTGGCATCTGCTAGAGTTGTATCTTTCCACTGGACTAACACTTCCTTGATGGTTCGCTGACACAATTGACACTCATGCTGGTTCAAAATTGCTTGTGGTTGTAGCCAAATGGAGCCTTCTTCATCCAACTCATGAAAGTTTTTTTGAGTTTGGCACTTAGTTCCAATCACCTTCTTTAAGGAGGAAACATGAAAAACATGATGGAGCTTAGAATGACTAGGCAAAGCTAACTAATAGGCCACCTGTCCCACACGCTTGGGAATGATATAAGAACCATAAAATTTGGGTGCCATATTTTTACAATGGTTATCCTTGAGGGAAGTTTGCTTGTAAGGTCGCAGTCGAAGAAAAACCTAATCCCCTTCTTTAAATTGATGTTCAGAACGACCTTGATATGCTTGTTTTTTCATGCGATTCTGGGCCATGACCAAATTCTCTTTGAGGGTATGGAGAATAGCTTCTCGAACTATAAGCGTTTGGTCAACCTCCTGGACCTTTGAGACACCTGGAAAATATGAGAGGATTGAAGGTGGATTTTGTCCATATACCGCTTCAAAAGGAGTCATGCACGTAGTTGTATGGTACGAAGTGTTGTACCATCATTCAGTTAGTGGTAACCATTGAGCCCAGTGATTCTGCCTTTCTGGTGCAAAACACCTCAAATATGTTTCCAAACATTTGTTGACAACTTCATTTTTACCATCAGTCTGGGGATGATAATATGTTCTGAGATGCAATTGGGTGCCTTGTATCTTGAACAGTTCTTGCCAAAAATTGCTGGTGAAAGTTGGGTCGTGATCATAAACAATAGAATGGGGCATGCCATGAAGCTTGAAGATATGATCCATGAAAATTTGAGCAACGATAGATGTTGTAAATGGGTGTTGAAGAGCACATAAATGAGCATACTTGAAAAGACTATCAACTACCACCATGATGACTGATTTATTTGCCGATTTATGTAAGACGACAATAAAATCCATAGAGATATCCCGCCAAATAGAAGGTGGAATCGGAAGCAGTTTTAGTGTTCTAGGAGATTTGACAGTTTCACCCTTGTTGTGTTGACACACATCACATTCAGCCACAAAATTACAAATGTCCTATTTCATACCCTCCAAGAAAAAAAAACGTTTGACCCGGTCATAGGTTTTGGTAAACCCGAAGTGCCCAGATGTGGGTGTAGCATGAAGCTCAGAAAGTACCATGGATTTAGGTTTTGACTGTTTACTTAAATACAATGACCTTTGTATTGAATATCATCATTGAGCCAAAAGTACCTTAGGGAAACTGGAGAATTGGACTGCAATTGTTGTATCAGATGGGAACTTTTGGGATCGTGTAGCCATTCTTGGCGAACAACTTGGAACCAATCTGGTACAATGAAAGAGAGAGAAAAAAGAGACCCTTCATCTTCATATTTTCTGGAAAGTGCATCGGCAACCACATTGTCTTTTCCTTTTTTGTAAATTATATCATAATCATATCCAAAGAGCTTAGTAACCCATTTTTTTTGCTCACGGCAAGAAAGGAATTGTTCCAGAAAATACTTGAGTCTTTGATGATCTGTCTTAATTTGGAAGTGTTTCCCCAATAGATAAGGTCACCAAAGATCCACAACATACATAATAGCTAGCATTTCCTTTTCATAGATTGATTTGCCAAAATTTCTCTTAGACATTTGTTTTCTGGTAAAGGCCAAAGGCCGACCCTCTTGCATAAGAACAGTGCCAATTCCTTTCCTTGAAGCATCACATTCCAGGACAAAGGTCTTTGTGAAATCAAGAAGGGCCAAGACTGGAGTGGTGCACATGGCCATCGTCAAGGTTTGAAAATACTAAGCAACAACTGGAGTCCAAGTGAAAGAATTATTTTTAAGGAGTGCAGTGAGAGGTGCCACAATCTTTCCATAATTCTTAAAAAACTTGTGATAATAACCTGTTAAAACCAAAAATCCCTGCAATCTTTTGAGAGTCTTTGGGTGAGGCCAATCTTGCATAGCTTCAATCTTTTTAGGATCCACCCTAACGTCGTCCTTTCCAACAAGATGACCCAAGTACTCTACTTCTGAGATGCCAAAAGAACATTTAGATTGTTTGAGAAAAAGATGGTGCTAAGAGAGTAGATGAAGAACTCGATTCACATGAGCAATATGGTTTTTCAAGTGTTTTTTGTAGATGAGGATATAATCAAAGAAAACTAACACAAAATTACGGAGAAGAGGGCGAAAGACATGATTCATGGGGCTTTGGAAAGTGGATGGATCATTACACAAGCCAAACGAAATGACCAAAAACTCATAGTGGCCCCCATGAGTTCTAAAGACGGTCTTAGGAATTTCTGCCTCTTTCATATGGATCTAGTGGTAGCCCAAATTAAGATCAAGTTTAGTAAAGAACTGGGCGCCACTCAATTCATCCAACAGGTCATCAATGACAGGAATGGGAAATTTGTCTTTAATGGTGAGTTTGTTGAGGGCGCAGAAGTCAAGACACATTCGCCAAGAACCTTCTTTCTTAAGGACCATGAGCACAACAAAAGAGTAGGGGATTGTACTAGGGAGGATAACACCTGCATTGAGCAGTTCTTGAACCATTTTCTCAATTTATTTTTTTTGGGAAAAGGAGTGACGATAGGGACGGATATTGGGAGGAAGGCTTTCTGGAACAAGGGGAATGGAATGATCATGAACATCACGGGAAGGAGGGAGTCCATGGGGAGAGGAAAAAACCAATTGATGTTTAGAGAGGATGGATTGGAGGTCATGAGACACCAAGGGTGTCTCGGTGGCTTGGATGGTATGGAGTTGGGAAATAATGCCAGAATGACCTTTTTTAAGCAGTTTTTCCATGCGATGGGAACTAATGATCTCCGAGGAACTCGTGGTGATGCCTTGGAAGTTATATTTTTGGCCCTCCTATTCGAATTACATGGTTAATTCCTTAAAATCCATGAGAATGGGACCCAAAGTACTTAGCCATTCTGCACCCAACACAATATCACAACCGCCCATGTTGATAACAAACATATGAGATTTCAGATGGTAGTCACCAATTTGGAGATGCACATTTTCACAATACCCTCCACATTTCATGGACCCACCATTGGAAATCATGATTTGGAAATTATTGACTGCACAGATATAGAAATTAGTTTCTTGGGCAATGCGGCGATCAATAAAATTATGGGTGCTTCCACTATCAACAATGATGATGACCTTCCTATATGCTTGATGTAACCAATTATTTTGAGGGTTTGGGGAGCAGAGAAGCCAGTGAGATCATTTAGGGAAAGGAGGGTCTGAGGGAGGGGTTATGTCTGTGGGTTCAGGTGACATAGACACAAGAGGAGCCTCAACATTCTATTCTGAAACATCCTCTGAGATGGCCATAAAAATATTTTGTTCCTTACACTTGTGTCCCGGAAAATATTTGTCATCACTATTATAATAAAGGAATTTGAGTTGGTGTTCATAAATTTCGTCCCTAGTCAATTTCTGGATCTTGAGTGGAGTAGAAGGAGGAGTGGGAGTTATTGGTTTAGTGTGAGGAATAAAGGAGGGTTTGTGGTTTTGAAAAGAGACAACCTGTTGTTATTTCTTAGCTCTTTTAGTAGCGTCACCCAACTCTGAGGCCTAGCCATGAGGACATGAGCCTGAATCTCATCATTGAGGCCACTGATAAAACATTCTCATAAAAAAACATCATACATGCCCTCTTTACGAAAAGCCAATCGATCAAAAGTAGCTATAAAGTCTTCCATTGTGCCAGATTGTTTCAACTTTGTCAAATGACCTAAATGGTTGGTGTCAATGTCAAATCATTCATAAAGCTCTTCCACAAAGTGTGTCCAAGCCACATACCCTTGGCAAACATTTTTTCTCCATTTCCACCATTTCCAACGCTCTTCATCTAGATGGGGATCACCATACTAGAGTTTCGCCAACTCATATTTAATGTCATACAAAGAGAAATAATGTTCCATTTGAGTTACCCATCTAGTGGGATTCGATTCATCAAATTGGTCACATCCACAGGCGGAAGGTGTAGGTCACGCTGAAAGTGATGGAGCTGAAAATTCTAGGAATGAGATGAAGTTTCACCTTCAATATGTAAAGGTGGGTCAAATAAGGGAAGATTTGCAGGGATATGCAGCTTAGCGCAGATTGTCGTAGTGACAGATTCAAGCTAGGTAGTAATGTCTTGTTTCAGCTCTTGTCTGAGTTCCTCGATTGAGGTAGCAACTGAATCTGCGATGGAGGAATGCATGTTTTGATTGATGGAGAGAATATTGGCATTGATATGTCACACTTCTTGTTGGGTTTTTGTGAAATTAGAGTGCAAGGTATTGAAGAAAGCTTCCAAGTCTTGGCTACAGGTATGGGCCATGATGACTAAGGAACACAAAAAGGGGTGGGTGGGACCACACATAAAATGGGTTATGGGTGAAGTGTATCACAACGATTAGGGTGATGAGGTGAATCCAATGGGGTAAATCCCAAATAAGGGTGTTGGAAGGAGGTTGGGTCCAAAAAATTGGTTTTTGCTGAAAAATGATATGTATGACTGCGATCAAGGAGAAGAGAGAAACCCAACGAAATAGGTATCAAATAATGGTGCCAACAAGATCTAGACTCGTGTTTTTTTTTTTTTACTCCTGCGGATTTATACTCTGATCTGAAGAATACTGCAGTGACGAAATGTCCAAATGATTAATAGGAAGAAATGTGTAGTAATTTCACAACTCAAATGCAAGAGACACAATTGCGCCACGATAGATCTTATCTTTTCTATTTTCATTTCCGTCCCAAGGGTTAGGTATTCAAGGGTTTTCCCTGTGCTATAGCTCTTTGATAGACATGCGGGGTCCAACATGTATATAAAAAGTATGTAGAACTTGTAATATTCTAGATATAAAAAGTATGCAGAACATAAATAAATAGCTAGAAATGGAAGATGAACAACAGTATAACCAGAACAACACCACGATAATACCAAAATGATAACAAAATAACACTAGAAATATCACTTTGATTACCGAGATCAATGTTCACTTGCCTCTTCGAGGGGGCAACCTCCAGCAGAGCAGAGCTCTATTAAAATAATATCCAATACAAAAGTTCCCATACCCTCAACTCCTAATTATACTAAATATGTATATCAAAAGAACCATCTAGAGGAAGATCCCTCTAGAAGTGGAAGCTTCTATTAGGTCTTCTTACATTGGACTTATTCTTCCTTATTTCTAGACCTTATTATTATTGACATTTATTACATGGAAATATATTATTCTACCTACATGAGGGGTTAGGTCCCTAACACATATACTGGAAATGTTTCGACTTGACCCTTTAGTTCCATTGGAAGGCTATAAATGGGCCAATTCCGAGCTATGGAAAAGAGGAGAAAGAATTCAACTTTGAGAGAAAAGTTACTTTGGAGGAATTATTCACTTCACATTGAGTCTGCATCCCTTTATCCTTTAAGTCTAAACACATTGTTCAGCCCCCAAGCTCTTCCCTTATTGAGTGAGAAATCCATTTTCTCTCTTACATGAGCTTGCCTTTGGTGGAGGATTGAAGTGGTGGAGGCCCAACAAGAAGGAACTTAGCTTCTTGGTTCTGAACCGTGCCGACACGGAAGTCTGTAACTTATTCACTAATGTTGATTATATCTTAATAGAAATACTCTTTTCTTGTCCAATTGATATCTTTCAAATGTTTGAATTATTATTCCATGGGTGTATTTGTTATGAATGTTAATGGATTATGTTATTGAATGTGCTAACATCATATATTATCACCATATGCTTGCATTTCTTGGTTGTTGAGGACTAGTTGCAGGTGTATTGATTTGGGTCAAGTGCTCAACGGTGGACTTCATCGAGCATCTAGATGAGGTAGGCCTTTTATCTTGTCTTGCTAGCACATTTGTTTATATATAATACTTGAGAATAGAGTTGATTTCCACATTCATTTCCATCTTTTGTGGTTTACCCCTAGCCATAGAGATATTTTCCTCGTAACACACCATCACTAAAACATTCATCTACCAAGCATGTACTAAAGTCACCAACATACCATCACAAGATATGTGCATGTACCATACCATGTGCCAACTTGTACCATGCATAAACCATGCACATCAACACTTGTACCATACCATGTTCCAAACCATGCACATCAACCATGTGCATCAACCATGCATATCAACCTGTACATCAACCTGTACCATGATCTGTACCATAACAAGTGCATCAACCATACATAGAACCTGTACCATTTCATCAATGATATACCATATCATGTTATACACCATATACCATAAGATATTATTAACAAGTAATATTGATTGTGTATCAAGTACCATCATCACCAATATATGTATCCTATCCATGTGCTATGATATACCAAGTGTATACCTTAACAATGTGTCAATATAAATGTTAGAACTATAATACGACAACCAACTTCCCAACGATCTCATCCACATCTCTAGGTATTCCAGACTTCTCCAAGGGTTAACATCAATCTTTAAGATCACTCTCCAAGGGTTGACATCAATCTCTAATATCACTCTCCAAGGGTTGACATCAATGAAAACCAATTTTCCAACATTTATAATTTATTTTGGCCATCATTTTCCCTTCCGACCTCACACATTAGGGGGCATCTGTTATACCACAATTTTCCACACCATTTGCATTCTGAAATGGCCTAACCCTTGTCCCTAACTTGCAACTTGAAATCCCAAGTTCCCTCATCAATATCACTTAAAAATAGTGTTCATACATCAATGGGTTCCTTTGGTGCAACACGTAGACATGGGCACATTGCTAGTGTACAACCGACAGATGCTGTCAAAAAATGTGAAAAATAAACTAATTCCAAAATTTTGGGCGGGGATTTCGGTTGAGCTCATTTCCCAACTTCCCTAAGCCCATACAAAACATAATTCAATCTCCTTAACCTCTTCAGGATGGTATAAAGGCACACTTGGGGGCATGGATGAGGAGGGAAACCTAGGTGCAAAGTTATGTTGAAGGAATTGTAAGTCTCCCTATTTCCCTTCATCCTCTAAGTAGCATCCCTGCAACTTGGAACCCTTGTTCCATATTTCCTTCCTTTTCATTATATGACCATAAGGTGGGCTCCTATCCTTATTGGGTCACCCAAGGAAGAGAAATCTTGTTTAGTGATGCTGGAAGGACCTTTTGTAGGAAATGGGGAGGTTGGCTTCGAGGTAGTGCCAATGGTTGGAGTCAGGTCGTAACCACTTGTTTTACCATTGCTAATAAAGAGTTATATTTTCGCCATACTCGTGTAGTACCGATTCAATGTGTTTATGTATGTTTAATCATTCTCCATATATGAATCTATCTATTATTTACTTGTATGATTTTATGCTATAACTACATTTTTGCAACACTTTGTTGATCTTTGTTTCCAAGTCAACTCAAGAAGGAGTCAAGAGAAGTACCAAGGTCGAGAGCAGGGAACAACACCAATAGTAAGGATACAAGCTGCAAAACTTTCTTCTATCTATGATAAAACAATTATTTCATTACAAGTCTTTTGTGTGGGTTAGGGTTTTGTCTTTCACTTGGTAAATCTCTACTATTACATGACCCAAAGTCACGGGGGGAAAACACCATAACATCTATTGATGGTAGTCCCTGGTTAGTGGCTATTATGGTAGGATAAGTGGTTAGGTAGTGAGATAAAGACTTGGTTTATCCAATTGTAAATTTAAGTGAACAAATAAATCTAAGGTTCCATGTACTGAGATAATTATGTATACGTCGAAGTGAAACCTAACATAAAATATTTATAATGTATATGATTGAGATAATTATGTATACGTGGAAGTGAAACCTAACATGAAATATCTATAATGTATATGATAGAGAAGTGAACAACTATGTTCTAATGCCATGGACCTCGATGCCAAACATATGTTAAAATCCCAAATATTAAATTTATTATAAAAATTAAAATATATACATTTATATTGTGTAACAACATAACTAACAAAGGTTATTTTAGTTATGTAAAATGCTCATTTTTTTTAACATGTAACATTGTTCTTTTTAATATGGAATTCAATCTTTTTTATATAAAATTCAATATTGGATTACAATGTGTAAGAGTAACTTTATACATCATTCCAAGTCTTCAAGTCAATTTTTAAAGTTACATTTCATTATTTCATAGTCATAAGCTACATGTATGTGCATTGCTGGAATTAATCTAGGTTTGGAAAAGTTTAAAGAGCATACTCACTCTAAAGTACTAAGTCTTCATGTGGTACCTCGAAAATGGTATTCTTGTAAAAACATTTTTCAGCCTTTGCAAATTTTGTATCCTACATCATTTTGGATAAGATTGTTATCACTGGGATTTGATATTCTTGTAAAAACATTTTTCAGCCTTTGCAAATTTTGTATCCTACATCATTTTGGATAAGATTGTTATCACTGGGATTTGATTGTTAAAGGAAACAATTAGAGACAAGAAGCTTCATATTTGTTAAGGCTCATATTGTGATGAAATATTAAAACATTGTAAGCTACATGAGTTTTGAAGTATCACATCATTAAAGGCTACAAGAGTATCGAGTTTCAAAGTGTCAAAATTAGATTGAGAGTTACAAACGTGCAAAATAAAAAAGGCAATCACATGCGCAAAATCGTAAGCTACAGGGGTATTGAGTTTTAAAAGGCTACAAAAATGATGTAAATTGTGGAGCTACATGATTCAAAACAAGACATATTGAATTCGAATTTGTTGGCACTCCCATTCATTCATTAAGAATACTTATATCATGACAAAGATGTTGACACCATCCATATGGTATATCGTTACTATGTTTTGAACATAGAAAGTGGCTTTGCCTACTATCGTTGTTCCAAATTAACAAAAAAGTAACCACCTCCATTGAAATGAGAACTGACCTCTATAGGACCATGATTAGATGAGCTTAGGAGAAAGTTGAATCATTCAAACCTTGTGCTCATATAAAAGTCTTCAAGAGTCAACCCTACTGAATCGAGGAGTACCTCTAATAATCATTCCAACAATGTCAAAGATTTGCCAATGATCACGTAGTTGGCAACCTAGTCAATATCAAAACCATTATCCACTTCCGAAAGTGACATAACGTGGGTGTTAACTCAAGAAGAAGCACTATGAGTCATGATTCCACAACGACCTTGTGGGAATCATTCCTAAAGGTGGCGAATTCAATCAAATGATGAAGCATTGTTTGAAGAAATGATGATTTCAGCTATGGTCACATGACAATCAAAACTAACGTGGGTATTGATTAAATTGTACTCTGGTAGATTTCATATAACGTGAGGATTATTCGTCCATTATCCTACCATCCATGATCCTACCGTGATCATTCAAAATCCATATCAGACTAGGGGTATCGGTCAGAGCCTGAGGATTGTCTCCAAGATAGTAGTGTTAACGATTTAACATTTGGTTTAACTATAAATTGGCCTTTGCAACGTTTGAAGTTGCAGCTCTGTAAAACACAAAGCGAATTTTAATACCGTTATGGTTGGTCACATGAATAGAGTCAAGCTCGATAACGTGGAGGGTCTCATGGATAATGCACAAGTTTCAACTATATTTGCTAGTCTGGGCTGGCTTCAATTATTTCAAAGATTTAAAGGAGGAGACCCCCAGCTGACTGTGAAATATATCCACACCTTCGACGAATTTTAGGCTGAAGTCAGGGCTCTGATGTTTGATGTCACCAAATCCTCGATAGCTAGAGTTGTTGGTTTACAACGAAATGGGGAGAGGTGGTAAGAAAAACATCAAAGTGCCAGAAGATAATTGGGCATTGTTCCTCCAACACCTTGAATGGATACATAGTTTTAGAAAGGGAGTTACTCGATCACAATTGATCTCCCCATGGGATGAGGTTGCATACTAAATCCAAAAGTATATATTGTGTGAGGGTAGACATAGAATTATATACTATTATCACATTTGATAGATAACCATATGAATAGACACCAGCCCATAAACTTTCCATTCTATCTGCAAAAGAGCTTGGCTAAAATGGCAGTGTTATCCCTCAAAAGGATCGAGTCTCAGACTGCGTTGTATCACCACGGGCTCATTAAAATTCTCTTGGTCAATGAACTGCAAGAGTGTGGATGGGAATGCAATATGTTTGTTGCAGGGATGGTTCTATCCTGAAAGCCCTGGGCAAGGGTTCAACCCTTTTTTTATTCCATCTCTGTAAAGAAAAAGGAGGATGCAGGCTTGATTTCATCTGCCTCGATGCAGTGACTAAATGGCGGTCTCGACTTCTACAAAAGCCAATAGAAACCCCTGCTACTACAGAGCCAGAAGAGACCCAAAATCAGAGGTCCAAAGAGCATAAGGAATGAGTGAATGCACAAGATCAAGAAGAGAACGATGACTAGTCCAAATGAGTATATATAAACATCATTGATTCAGAAGAGGGAGGGATGGATCAAGCTTCAAATTTGTAGTCAGAAGGGTATGAGCCAGACCAATAATTTGAAGGATCTTCATCTCAAAAGAAAAGAGGTAAGGATTCCCTCGTTTCCAAATCCAGTTTATATCGAAATCCCTCTGGTTGGAGATTATAGATCACTTGAAAACTAAAAACCTGAGGCTTAAGAGGAAGCTTGAAATAACTCAAAATAAGATCTCTCAGTTAGAATTCCTACTAAGGGTAGTAAATATAACAGAGCCACCATCATCAGAGGAGGAATATAAGCATGATGATTATCATATTTCTCACATTGATCCTGTCCAAAATAAATACTAGGATCCTAAAAACAATGTTGATGATGACCAAATCTGTCAAAGAGATCCTGAGGAGGTTTTTCATGAAGGGAACCAAAGAGATGAAATGTCTAAAGAAAAAATTTCTACACCCAAGACTAACAACATCATTACTTTTGTTGATCAGTTTGTAAATGTAATTTTGGATGGTATTTTGACCAAAACTTTTGCTTTCTTTTAACTTAAACCCGACCACCCTAACTCAAGAGACAAGGATGAATTGCTTGATTTGGGCATAACTAATAGGGAGAGTCATTAGAAATCCATCCAAAGGTTAAATGAGAAGTGGTTTCATATGTATCTTATCTAGGAATATAGATGAAAATCCATAGTCAATCACTATAGGGAGGCGTTATCATAATGTCAACAGAAATTGCATTAGGTCTGTGAGCTTTCCTTGCAGGGAATGACCTGTAGACCCCCATCTAAAGTACATTCACTATTTTTACATGAGAGATGAGTTAGATTTCAAATCCAACAGGCCACAATAGGAAATGATTTTAAAATATTTATCTTAGATTAGTTTTTGGAGGCATTCTCTTCCGCTTCTCAACATGACCAAGATTTGCTATGTGAGCTTTACCTATTTGACTTTATCCTATCAGATGAATCACGATGGAACCCCAATACTTATGTGGGGGATTTTCAGTTAATATCATTTTCAGCTCATTTCTATGATCAAGTCCTATGGAAAGAGGCCTCTTAGTTACAAGAGAATGTAGAATACAATTATTGTTTGTTTGTTTGAGATGAGTATCCCGTGCCCATGACTGTCCAGGAGGATCATTTCAGGTTGATTGGGGATCCTCATAATGTAGCTATTATCCAACAACATCAGCAGTTATCCCTAGCATATTAGCATATTACGAGAGCACTCTTCACCAGTATGCTATTGAGGCACTTATGGGCTCCCATGAACATTGGAAATAATTTCTAAACTCTTTGAGGGGAAAGGACCCCACAACTTATCTTTCGTTCAACTTGGCCATGGAAAGAGATGATTTGTATGTTACTTCAGTGAGAAAGATTGGTGTTTTTTTGGATTGGATTAATGTTCCACTTTCAACTCATATGGTGTTTGAACAGGGATTAGAGAGTTATTACAAAATGGGATGAGTTCATATTGATAGATCAGTGCGCACAAGTAGAGAGGACCTTGGGGTTCTATACTTCAGATGAATTTGGTTAACCAAGCTTCAACTAGGGTGATCTCCACTCACGCCTTCTAGAGTGATATTAGTGGTTTGCATTGGGGGCTTGCAACCATTTTGGGAATGGGGATATGCCATGCCCCCTATATGGTATACTTTAAGCCTAATTTAACCCTTCTATTTCCCCATCCTTGTCCCATTTGCACAGCCACTTGTTAATTATTAAGCTATTTTATGATGAATTGGCTCTTAGGATTTATGGATTATGTTTTAGTTATTTTTCTATGTATTTGATTGAAAATGTTTGGTTAGTTTCTTTTGATTTCAAGATATGTGCTTAACTTATGGTATGGAAAACCAGACATCTCTCCTAGGTTATTAATAAAGCTCCAGGCGCTGATAAATTGGTTATGAAACATCTTTTGAGACGCGAATTCAAGCACATGTGAGCACCATGACTTCAAAAGGATCTTTTGGGTGCCATTACTCTGATATCCCATTTTTGGAGAGTTCTTAAAACTATTCCAACCACAGTTAAGCACCAACATGGATCGTGGGCTCTAGTTGAAGTGTGTAGAAGTGAGAATCTTTCTCCTTACTTGTTGGTTAGGCATCTTGGATGCACAGGAGTTATGAAGGGAATTATTTTTGTTACACTGGATTTGATCTCATGCCCATGTTTCCAAATGAGTGGTGGATGGATGCCCTTCTGCAACAAACTAAAATTGGCACTGAGGAGCGAATTTGTTAGCATTAATCATTCAATTTATTTGTTATTTTCTTTTGAAACTTGGGTTCGACATAACTCTATATATGTGTAAGATTTGGCCCCAAGAGGGCATGATTGCTAGACATTGTTATGTTGTGACAGAGCTCTGAACTTATGGTGAACTTCTGAACTCGTTCTTCTAATTTAATAAAATCCAGTTTATATCATAAATATTGTGGAAATTGTAACTTAGTGTTCGGAACGTTTTTTGAGACAGTTGGAACCTGGAGCAAGGTCCCACTCCAAAAGGTACCAAGCTATCTAATGTTCATATGTATGTAAATATAATTTCATGTTTTTATTACAGTGACTAGATAGTTGGTAATTGGGTTAATGATATCTCTTATTTTGGGTTAGATAAGTAACTTGTGAGATATATATTCCTTGCTTTGATTATACATATAACTTGTTGAATTATGTGTCTCTTTTTTTCCTTTACAATTTGCAGCTGCATGCTTTATGATGAATTGACAAATTTTTTATCATTTGTACTAGACTTGTAGTTTAATCGTGGAATTCTTTTCATATTTGTATTATGGGTGTTGTAAATTGAGATCTGATTCCAGATCTGGAAAGAATACATGTTTCTCATGTGTTCTCAATCCTTGAGGTAGTCAAAATTGGGCTTAAAAGTAAAACCCCCAGTTCGGATTTAAAGAACTAGTTTGTTGTTTAAGTATTCATTCTTTTTTCATAGATTTACTTTTTATTTTTAAACTCAGAATTAGAATTAGCATTCCCTTGGAAGTTAATTCAAGTCTCCTTTATCTTGCACAAATAGTGTATCTCTCTCACAAGAATCATAAGAACCCTGGTTGATAGAATTAAATTATTGAGTGTTTTCACCTTAAAATCCATTCATATAAAAGCAATGTGAGGATCCTTCTTAATTTTCTCAATAGAGGCAAAAAGGGTTTTATTACAGTTCTACAACTAATCTTTCTTAGATTTGCAGTATCTACAGATCTAGTTTTCCTAACCTTTCTTTGCATCCATTACTAATTATTTTTTCAATGTGAAAAATATTAGATCTGATCAGTCATGTAGATGTTGTTACAAAAGTACTTGGGTTTCAATTTCCATACATGGAGAATGAAGATCCAAATGCAATTAATGAATAAATCATTTGGGGAATTGTAAAAGGAATCAATGCAACACCTACAGATATGAACGAGTTGATAGAATGGGAGAGAAAATATGATAGGGAAAAATCCATTATTGGCCTTTCCCTCTTAGATTCAGAGCTAGATCATGTATATATGGAAAAATTATCCAGGATGGTATGGGATAATCTCAACAAGTTATTTGGGGCACAAGCAGTGAATGCAGGATTTTCCTTGAAATTACAACAATTCATCTTTAATACGCTAGTTGAATCAACCTTGTCAAGTTATTTTAACAATCTAAGATATTATCAAGAAGCTTGTAGAATTAAAGGCAATAATTGATGAGGAGGATGTCAAGGGTATTCTCCAGAAAAATATAATAGTATTATATTTACCCTAAGTCAACTACCTTCAAAGTCTGGACGAAATGATTGCAACATTTGTAGCAAAAGAAAAGAGAACCACATAGGGTGATAACCAATCAAAACCTACATTCTATGCAAGAAACGACAACAATAGATCAACAAAAGACAAAGAGAAAATAGAATTCCACTATCACAAGAAGTTGGGTCATACAGCTTAGAATTGTAGACAACTAACCAATGATGTTCTTAAGGGAAAGGTCAAATATAGACAACATATAACGAGTGTAGCCATGATTGGATGTTGACAATGGTGAAGAATCTAATTAATAAAAGGTGTTTTATGCATTTTAGGAAGCCGACACTTTGAATATGGGTAGGGATCAATTAACAACTCAAAATTGATTGTTTCCTAGTTAGTTTAGAAGTTGTGTATCTAGGGAAACATCCCCCATTAGTTCAAGAGACATTCATTTGGATTCCAATCTATTACTGAGCTTACACGACATACATGTGGATTTTTATCAAGTAATTGACTTCGGTAAATTCGTAATTCGATAATTTGAGGAGGTGGAATCCATAAAATTGGGAATTCAACTCAATAGCTACACCATTACGAGTGTTATGAGACAACTTGAAGGAGCTCAAACTTGTCCAGGAACTTTGTTCAAAGAAGAATCTTCTAAATGATGTTATTGATGTTTAGTGTCCATTTTATCTATTTTACATTAAATATATGTATTTTATTTTAGTTTGTTTCTGCATTGTATGCCTTATGGGGGGGTATTAGATATATAAGACCTACTATGTAATAAAGTCACTTTATGACTTTAGAATATGTTAATGTTCATTTTTTGTGTAAAGAAATCTACTCCACATTTGTAAGTGGAAATGATTTTTTTAATCCCACATTCATAAGTAGAAATGGTTTTCTTAATGAACACTGATATATAAGGAGGTAAATTCCTTTGTAATAAGTACACCAACTATTCATTGATAATTCCATATGGTGTTATTATGAGTATCTTTCTTTGAGCTTACACTGAACTCTATCTAGGGATAATGATGCTTGGACTCACAAACACCCCTTCGAATGAATCATGAAGAGTCATAGGAAAATAGGGAGAGTGATTTAGACCTCTTGGAAGATGAAACCAAAGAAACCAAAGGTCAGATCACTTCCTCTTGCATACATGCATGATATGGGTTAATGAAAATCAAACAATCATGGAGTTAAAAAATGTTCTTTTATGTGCAATCCTCATGTGTGGAATCCTCACATTCCTCTATATAAACTTTTAATATTGCATATATATAGACATATATAAAATTACTTATGTACCAACTTTCAAAATGTATTTGATCTTTCTTAGTGGTATTCAAGATGGTAGGTATCACTTGTAATTTCACAATTTATATTAACACCAACTGTGAGCATGCATTGATATGTGCATTCAAACTATACTCTTGATATGTGCATTCAAACTATACTCAACATTTCTTAGTTGTATTCAAGATGGAAGGTATCATTTACAATTTCGCAATTTAGAATGACAATAATGGTGAGTATGAAAGACAAAAACACAATAGTTAGACATCAAACAAATGGAAACCACATCATTTCGATTTTCGTCGTCATTCAATGATAATGTGTAATAATATCCTAAAATAAGGACATATTTTTACAAAATATACTAAGTTGTAAATTTCTATCATAAAATAAGAAGGATTCTATGAAAACTATAGATTAATAAGGTAATTGGCTTGGAAGATCATGTGCCTATTACTCACGGTTAAACTATTTTTCATAGTTTTTTCTTACAATAATTGGCATGGAAAAGAGACATGCACATTCTTTCATAAGTTCACATTAGATTTGAATGGCATCCATGGGACCTATATGATCATTATTCCAAAAAGATACAACATATTTGTAGTCATTCATCCTGTGAATGTCATCATTTATAATGTTTTGACATTTAAACTACACATACAACTCTCAATAGAAGTCTGGTGAATGTCATCATTTATAATGATTTGACATTTAAACTACATGTACAACTCTCAATAGAAGTCATGTACGGATATTTTTGTCAAATTATCCATAGTAAAAATATTTGTTAATTGAATTTAGATTGGATGGTTAAGAGGAAAATATTTTATCATCCCCATCCATATTCAAATCCTACTTCACAAGATGTTCTTATAAAATTTGCCACCATTTATTACATTGTCAACTTCTCCACCATTTATTACATTCTCAAGAAGAGGAAGATACTTTATAGATAGACCAATTGCTAATAATCTTATGTAATGTGCCCATTTCTATTTAATGAAACAGATTTATAATAATTTTTTATGCTACATGACATGTGAACTATGTTAGAATTGCAAATGCGGAAAACACAATTCACATATGACAATCAGCAATCACATAGATAAGAAACACATAGATTTCACATGGTTCACCCAAACATTGGGCTGCGTCCACCAAGCATAGGTATCGGTTATCTTATTATTCAGATCATAGAGATTACAACAGACTTGCAAGCTCTCTCGTATTCCTATCTCACATCCTCCTCCATCTCATTTGCCTCTATGGGCTTACATAAATTTTTATACATTTACACAGGAAAAATATTATTAAATGCAATCTCATCCATATTCTAACTTGGTTTATTTAGTTGCAACCAACATGGAATAATAGGATCTAAATCTATCCTTGGAGGAATTCGTTGTCACCGAATTCAACAATCTCCACCTTGACAACAAGTAACCTGATACCTTGGTCCTTCCTTTTGTTCACCACCTTTTCTGCAAGCCAAGAGAAGCCAAGCACCATTGTAGCTTCTCTAAAAGTACTGGTTTTGTGAACATGTCTGCACAATTCTCTTTTGTACGCACTTTCTCAAGAGAGACTCCACGTTCATCGATGATCTGTCTTACAAAATGGTACTTGATAGGTATATGTTTTGTTTTACTGTGGTAGGCTGGACTCTTAGCCAAGTGAATAGCACTTTGACTATCACAAAATAACTTTACTTTGTCTTGCCTCCTTCCAAACTCACCAAACAAACCTTTCAACCAAACTGCCTCTTTGCAAGCATGTGAAGCATTTACGTATTATGCTTCTGTATTGGATAAAACAACAATGTTCTGTAGCTTTCACATCCAACTAATAGCTCCACCTGCAAGAGTAAAGACATGCCATGAAGTCGACCTTCTCTTGTCCAAATCACCTGCAAAATTAGAATCAAAATATACACAGACTAATTCACAACTATTGTTATAAGTGATATAATAATCACTTGTGCCCCTTAGATACAGAAGCACCCATTTCACTATTGCCCGTGCTCTTTACCTGGATTTTCCATATACTTGCTGACAACCCCAACTCCATGTGAAATGTTTGGACTTGTACTAACCATTGCATACATTAGACTTCCTACTGCATTAGCATATGGTATTCGAGACATATATTCATTTTCTTCTTTTGTACTAGGACATAAACTTGAAGAAAGCTTAAAATGGGAAGCCAAAGGGACTGAAATTGGTTTCACATCGTTCATACCAAACCTCAAAAGTATTTTCTCAACATACTTCTGTTGTGACAACCAAAGATTACCATTCCTCCTATCTCTCAATATCTCCATGCCCAAAATCTGCCTTACTTCTCCTAGATCTTTCATATCGAACATCCTAGCCATCTAAGCCTTTAACCTATTTATCTCAGTTATGACTTTGCTTGCTAAAAGCATATCGTCAACATACAATACTAAGATAATTAATATGCCATTCAATTTCTTAAAGTAGA
>CBVK0101357296.1:0-10371 GCA_900067695.1 Picea abies | reverse complement strand
TACTCACTCCTTGTATAATTTTGGCTCACCATGAAAGAGTCAAATTTCTTGTACCATTGTCTGGGTGATTGGCTCAGACCATACAATGATTTCTTGAGCCTACAAACAAATTTCTTGCTACGATTCTAAACGAACCCTTTAGGTTGTTCCATGTAAATTTCCTCATTCAAATCTCCATGTAAGAAGGCAGTTTTAACATCTAGCTGCTCCAACTCCAAATCAAGTAATGAAACTAATGCTAACACAATTTGAATTGAAACACACTTAACAACTGGTGAAAAAATCTCATGAAATTCAATACCTTATTTATGAGAATATCCTTTCGCAACCAGCCTTGCTTGGTACCTTTCCACCTTATCATCAACACCCTTCTTCAGCTTGTAGACCCACTTGCAACCTACATTTTTTTTGTCTCTTGGAAGTTCTACTAGGTCCCATGTGGCATTCCTCTCTAATGCCTTAATTTCATCCTTCATTGCTTCTTTCCATTTATCACTGTTAGAACCCTTCACAACTTCCTGATAGCACAAAGGTTCATCATCATTAGTACTTAAATAAACTGACGAAACAAAATCATCATACCTTCTTGGAGGAACTCTGACCCATGTAGACCTCCTTAGGGAAGTTTTTGGCTCATCCACATTTTGTTGATTATTATCATCAACCATGTCTTCCTCTGTGGGAAACTCTTCATGAACATCTTCATAAACTTGTTCATGTTCTCTTTCATCTATATTTAAACTAGTTTCAAACTGAATCTGTTGATACTTAGGTACTTCCTCTTGTTTCATTTGAACATCTACATCTGATTTGATGAGAGATGATTCATCAAATATTACATCTTTGTTAATGGTAATATTGTGGGAAGTAGGATCCCACAACATGTACCCCTTAATAACATCACCATATCCAACAAAGATAATCCTTTTTTACTTTGGATCTAATTTAGAACGTTGATGTTTCAGAATTAGAGCATAGGCTTCAAAAACAAAAACTTTAAGATTAGAATAATTACCAGGGTGACCTTTCCATACCTCTTCATGAATCTTGCACTCTATTGTTGTTGATGGTGATTGATTCACCAAGTAACAAGTTGTAGTTACTGCTTCTTCCCACAGTTCCTGTTGCAAGTTGGTGTTACTTAGCATACTCCTTTCTCTTTCTAAAAGAGTCATGTTCATGCGTTCAACAACTCCATTCTGTTGAGGGGTATAGGCAGTGTTTTTATGCCTATCAATACCAAACTCCTTGCAATAGTTATCAAATTCCATTGACGTAAATTCACCACCATTATCAGTTCTTAAACATTTAATAGACCTACCAATGCTCTTTTCTACCAAAGCTCTAAACTGCTTGAAAACAGTAAACACATCAACCTTTTTTTTCAACATATAGATCCACACCTTCCTAGTGAAATCATCTATAAAAGTAACAAAATATGATGATCCTCCATACAAAACAGTAGGGGATGGTCCCCAAACATCATAATGGATATAGTCAAGGATTCCTTCACTCGTGTGTCTTCGAGTTTTAAATTTTTTCCTATTATGTTTTCCATAAATACAATGTTTGCATAAATCTAACTTTAAAGACTTTAGACTAGGAAGAAACTTGCGATCAGACAATACCTTAAATCCGTTTTCGCTCATATGGCCCAATCGTTAATGCCACAGTCGAACATAATCACTGTCATTCTTGAATACAATTGTCGCATGATCTGACTCGGTTCTTCCTTCTAACAGAAACAGGTTTCCAACCTTCTTCGCCTTCATGACTAGTAGGATTCCTTTGTAGACCTTCATAACTCCACCTTGAACAATACTCTTATATCCTAAAGTGTCTAATACTCCCAAAGAAATTAGGTTCTTTTTAAGCTTAGGTACATGTCTCACATCAGTTAGTATTTTAACAGTTCCATCAAACATCTTAATTCGAATGCTATCAATTCCCACAACTTTACATGATATATCATTTCCCATGTACACAATTCCATCATCTATAGAATGGTAAGTAACAAACCAGTGTCTATGAAGACACATGTGATTTGAAGCACCAGAATTTAATAACCATTGTTGATCATGAAGTGAACCAATACTAATTGATAAAACTTCATCAATCATGCCTGAACCTGTTGTTGAACCTATTTCGATTGCATTTTCTTTCTTCGTCTCTTTGGGAGGGTATTCTTTGGAGGCTTGTTGTCTCTTACAACAATCCTTCTTCAGGTGTCCAGATTTGCCACAAAAAAAACACTTAATCTTGCTCTTCTTGACCTTCGACTTTGACCAAGAGAAATTCCTCCGACCCTGTCCTCTTTCTTTAGGTCTGCCTTTGACCATCATCGCCTCAGATGTAGAGGTTTTTGAATTTGATTTCTTCCTTGTTTCCTCAGATAGTAAAGCTCCAACAATAACATCAAACTCAATGCTTTCTATTGTGCTAAAACTAATAGAGGTAACAAAGTGATCCCATGACTCAGGAAAATAACATAATAATGTAATTTCCTTATCTTCAGATTCGAATTTCACTCCCATACTTGTCAAATTGACTAAAAAAGAGTATTAAAAGTATTTAAATGATCAGTTATTTTCGAACCTTCCTTCATGCACAAACTATACAATTTCCTTTTCAGAAAGATCATGTTCGTCAAGGATTTTGTCATATACAATCTTTCTAGCTTCATCCATAAACCGGTTGTTGCCTTCTCTGTGACAATGTTGAACAAAACATCATCGACCAAACACATACATATGGCACACAGTTCTCTTGCATCGATCTCATCCCAATCTTCATCTGTTATGGTCGCGGGTTGCTTTTCTTTTCCCAAAAGCGCCTTTAGTACGCCTTGTTGCACGAGCATATCGTGCATCTTAACCTTCCATATCTCGAAATTGTTCTTGCCATTAAACTTCTCAATTTTGAATTTAGCACTCTGAGTTTTTGACATTAGCAAAAGAAAAAATTCCAAAACACCACTGCTTATAAAACCAAGGCCCCTTAAAAAAGTAATGTGAAAGAATAATGGTATAAACTCCAAAAAGTTTAATAAAAAATATGTTTTACTAACCTCACCTCTTAAAAATAAAAATAAAGCTCACCTTTACTTTTTCACTTTATACCTTTACTCCATTAAAAAAAACCTTTTAAAACATCCTCCACCCTCTGGTTTTATGCCAACAATATTTTAATTCCAAATATTGTAAAAAACTTTTTCACTCCATACCTTTACTTTTTCACTTCACAAAAAAACATGTGAATGTTTCTTACCTTTACCTTTTCACTTCATAAAAAACATGCAAATGTTTCTTAAGGGAGATCGACACTCCTTCACTATGGATGGGGGAGGGCTAGTATTGGATCAACGCTTCCTCACTATGGATGGGGAGCGCTAGTGCTCTGTGAAGCATTAATTGGGTGTGTGAGCTTTTCGAAAATTGGAATTTCATAAGAGTGAGTGCGTCGACGCACCTCTAACAATGTCTAGGCTAAGAGTGAGTGCGTCGATGCGCCTCTAACAATGCCTAGGCTAAGAGTGAGTGCGTCGACGCGCCTCTAACAATGCCTAGGGAGTGCCGATGAATTTCTACTCAATTCCCACCTGTGGCACCTACTCAATTCACCTTTTCTCTGATAGCAATTGTTAGAATTTCAAATGCGGAAAACACAATTCACATACGATAATCAACAATCACACAAATAAGAAACACAGAGATTTCAGGTGGTTCACCCAAAAGTTGGGCTACGTCCACCAAGCATAGGCATCGATTGTCTTATTCTTCAGATCATGGAGATTACATCAAACTTGCAAGCTCTCTCATATTCCTATTTCACATCCTCCTCCCTCTACGGGCTTACATAATTTTATATACATTTACACAGGAAACTGATTATTAAATATAATCTCATCCATATTCTAACTTGATCTATTTAGTTGCAACCAACCCACAATAATAAGATCTAAATCTATCCTTGGTAGAATTAGTTGTCACCAAATTCAACAAACTACACATACAACTATATACACCAAATATAGAATTTTAAAAATTTCACAATTTAATAAACATTGCATTATTATTTAAACCTATTTGTACAGCTATAATTTAGCGGATAGGCTGGAACATTGTTATTAACCAAATTCAAAATTGGATAAACTAAAAATTGTGAAACAGAATTAAAAAAAATTGAACTTATGGTTTTTTCACTTTGAAAATTTGGTTAAATAAAAATATGAATTTTTTTCACTTTGAAATTTTGGTTAAATAAAAATATGAACTTCAAACTTGTTTTTTTACCGAAAATTGTGGAACATAATAAAAAAAAATTGAATTTATTTAAAACTCGTTTTGTTTTTTCACTTTGAAATTTTGGTTAAATAAAAAATATGAACTTCAAACTTGTATTTTTACTTGAAATTGAAATTTTGATTAAATACAAAATTTAACCTTAAAACATGTGTTTTCAGTTAAATTTTGTTCAAAAGGAAGTTGTTTCCATAAATTTTACATGATTGAACCTGCTGATGAAATCCAAAAATGATCAAAACCTTATTTCATTTTAAAATTCCACCCCTAAGTGGAAAGGTCAATAGTGGATAAGTCAAACTTATCCAGGTGGTGCTCGCTGGATCTTGTTCGTCCCCAAAAGTAGGTAAAATCTCCCCTAAAATTCTGTTAAGTACAATGGGGAAACACACAAATTAAGCACTACGCATGGGGAATCCTGGTTGTACCTAGGACAAAAGTTGGTAACTTTGTGTTAGTGTTGGACCATCCCAGTCTTATCGATGGGACTTACTCTCAAGGGGCATCGTCGTCCTTCACAAATATTTAATAATAATGACCACAATTATAAAAGAATATGAAAAGAGAGAATCGACCGCATAAGTTAACTTGATATAGTAGTATCATCAGCATTCCATAGATCATGATTGCTATTGTCATCCCTTGTGATGCCCACTTTCCATTTTGTTGTTTTGCTTGCCCTTTCATAATTTCAATCAACTTTTTAATCATAACATAATTAGAAAAGAAAATATGGACTTTATTTAAAGGTACAATCATATTCTACACAACAACAGGAAAACAGGAAAGATGAAGGGGCCACTTGGGGAGCTTATAGGTGGTTCTAATGCCTCCTAAACAAAGGCAAAGTTGGTAGGAGATTCCCTCTCGTAACTATTTAATATATTATTATTTTTTTTTATTATTTAAAAAATTTTATTTTCAAATTTTGTATACATCCTTTTTTCAAAAGGAGATCGTGATTCTCTTGGTTTATTATGTTTTTTTAACTACTAAAAATTATTTTATTTAACTAATAATTTTATGCATTTGCAAATTTTATTTACATTTATAAATTTCATACACAATTATTGGTGATTTTCATTTGCACTTGTAAACTTCATAGTAAACCATTACTGATGGTCATTTCATTATATCTTTGCAACATCAATTTTGTACAATCATATTATTTATATATATAAAAAAAATTATTGATTGTCATTTCATTATATTTTTGCAACATAAAATTTTTCAATCATTATATATATTTAAAATTTACATAAATCTTAAACCTACAATATTATGATATTCTCTTAGTTTGGTTGATAATAGACTTTACAGATGGATCTATCTCAAACATGATGTGTTTTTTTACATGTGATTACATTGTTTGTGATTTACACTACAACTATAAATAGCAATCCAATAACTACAATTATGTGATGTACACTACAACTATAAATAGTAATCTAATAACTACAACTATGTGATTTACATGGTTTGTGATTTTTGTATTTTCACATTTGTCATTTTATAGAAAAATGGAAAAATGAAATATTTTATGAGTCAAGCTTATAAACAAGAAGATTTATAAGCGTTGTAAAAAAACTAATCCATGAAAACCAATATTTAACAAAATGTAATAAGCAGTGTCTCTGGATATGAATTTATGATAGAAATGCATACAACATTATTTTAGGATTTTATGTGTTTTTCACTAAAAATTACAAGAGACATTTTTAGTTTCCAAGAATTTCACCCATAATTACTAAGAGACATGCAAATATGCACCAACATATTATGCAATACTTGAATCCAAATGGTAAGGCCCACTTATGTAATATGTTAGAATACCTCCAAAATGGATTGAAGCATACAACTAACAATATATTTTTGGTAGCTCCAAGGTGGGTGATGCCATAAGGGAGGAGTTTAGGCTAACACAATAGCAGAAATGTTGCCATCAATCAACAAGACTTTTATTTTGCCATATAGCCATGTTCCCATCTATCATTTTGTATTGGTTTAAGATACTACATGGATGTTATTCATGTTGTATTAAAATACCAAGTCCTAACTTTATTAATTATGTTTACTTTTCCCAACAACAAAGTTGATCTAGTGATAATTGTCCAAGGTTGGTTGTTATTATGCTAGGCTAAGTGATTAGGTAGTGAGAAAGAGACTTGGTTTATTCAGTTTTAGCTTCAATTGTTGAACTTGCTAAAGCACTTGCCTTTGTTTTCTCTGTTGTTGTTGGGTGATCAACTTCTACTATGTATTCCCTTATGGGCAATGTCTTTGCCTTTGTAGGATTGAATCTAGCAATATCTACCTTGTATCCCTACCATATGCATATATACAATAGAGTAGTGAGTGATTCACTACTTTCAATCACAAAAGAGTGAATCTCCATATTGATGCACGAAAATTAGAAATCTTGTGGGGATTAACAATGCTTCCTATCATGAACCTAACTAGGTGGATGAAAACACCCTTACCTTTGGCGTTAAGGCCATTGTCTTCACTAGAAATCACAGAATCCACCTTTACCACAACATTATCCACCTTCAACATCGGAGAGTTGAAGTGCTTTGAAACAATGCAACATCAATCTAGAGCCTATATGTTATAAACTTTGTTGAAGAAGCAACATCAACAAGTTTGGGATTCAATACGATAAATCAATGGATGACATATGAGATGATCATGCTCAAACAACAACCATATGTGCAATTTTGGACTAGTGATATGTCTACTCGCCATGCTCATGGGATAATTCAAGACACAACACCATGAAATTTAAGAAAATTGTTGGCAAAAATATCTAAAGATAAAATATTTTGGATTCAACATAAAGAACACTATCACAAAACCTTAATATGTTGATCTTTTGTTTTTCTTGCTTGATATCTAGTAGGTCACAGTAACTTTGTTCCAAATCTTAAAATTTAGTCGGATATCATGAGTAGTATCTCATGCATTCTTGTTTATTAATTCTACTAGAGTATGTGAAGCATTATGGTTGATTGAGTCTATCTAGATAGTCTCTCAAGAAATACTTGAGTGAAGAAATGTAGGGTTGTTTTTTTCCCAACTTAGGCAAGGGAGGAAGCTTATGCCCCAAGACACATAGATCTCCTAGGCTAGGTCAAAGGTGAACTGAAATCTCTTTCTCTAGCCAAGTGAGGTCGCTTCCAATAAGAGAATCGAGTGCAATGAAGTGTATCTTTTTATAATATGATTCTATTCTTATTTGCAAAAGAACAGTAAGAAAGAGACTCCAATAGTGGAGAATTTTTTTGTTAGGAAGAGCGAGTTGTTATTTATAGTTTTGAAGATTGTATCTTTTATTACTAAGTAATGAAAAGATTTTAAGCTAGGATGAGCAAATTATACCTTTAACTCCTAAATATTCTAGCTTGGAATTTGAATAAAATTAATGTTGGTTATGTTTCTCAGGTTATCTGATGAAGCGCTCATTTAAGTAGTTGATAAGACCTAGTCCCAAAGGAATTATTTCCTAATCTACTCACTCCTTACATGACATAACCTAGAAATAACACCAATCCAGTTGCTTATGGACATGATCTAGTTCCTTATGATCGAGAGCTAGTGTATGAGTTTTGAGATCAAAGCATATGATTTTGTATCCAATTGAATCGATTGAAGCATTTGTGCTAGATTCATGTACATAAGTAGATACAAGGGTGATGAACGTGGTGGTAATTAAGGCATGGCGGTTATGGAAAGGTATTATAGGAACACCGCCATTTCCAAATTGGTTTTATAGAGAAAGTGGTCTGTCAAAACAGAGGACAATATAAAAACACTACCACACCAAATTGGTTTTTTTAAGAGTAAAAGTGGTTTGTTAAAAAAAAAGAAAATACAAAAACATGTCCCCCACCAAATTTTCTTGTTAGAAAGGAACAATTAAATTCCAAGTAAATTCACCAAGCAATGCATACATTATCTACTTAAAAAACATAAGAAATTAAAATTTCATGAAAACCACGAACAACATCCTTTCCCAAAGTATAACATAACAGATTTCCAAATGAAACACTAAATGTTTAAATCCTTATTGACACTAATAGAGAGAGGCCGACAATATCCTCTCGAATGAGGATATTTGTACACATAGAAAATATAAAATCACCCCCTAAGTTAAACTTTGAAATAATGGAAAAACAATTTAGTTCATTAAGTAAAGTTGAGAATATTAATCTAAAAAACATGCACATCGATGCAAATTGATTACTAATCATCCCTATTAAAATAAAGGAAGGACTACTAACCAATAAACTATAACTGACATATGTCTAAACAAAAATCATTCCATCTATTAATTTCATAATAAATATTATGAAATAAAATATATACTTTATTTTAATTTTTAAATCCTATGAATTCCAACTTCTATAATACAAAATAAATATCTATTTTTATTTTATTTTTACACTCCTTTTCCCTAAATATTGATATCTTTAATGAGGATAGCTTTTATAAATATATACATGTTATAATAATATAATTCAAGAAAACAATATTTTACATGATTTTCATTTTAAATAATAAATCTTACACACCTTCATCATTACTTTACATATATTACTTCATCATTACTTTACATATATTATTAGTCCCTGCCTTTAGGTCAAGGATTATAGTAACTAGTTTTTAGTACGTTTATTAGTTCTACATGTGGTCCAAGATGGTTTTTACCTTTCTATCCTAAGTTATGGAGTTAAATCACTTTATATTTTCCAATAAAAAACTTAGACACCTCATATCCTACAATAGAAAGATTTTACCTCTTATTTGGCCTCATATGGAGGCAAAGGGTTATTTCCTTGGTTTCAAAGTTATGAAATGGAAGATATATTTACATTACATCTTATGAAGTGAATTAATGCTATACCTTACCTTAACATTACTTCCCCAAAATTAAATGTTTATTCTTGATTGTTTACCCTCTAAGGTTTAGAGCATGCATGCACCGTCTTTACTTCATGTGAGCTACCAATCAACAAGTTGGAAAGTGTTTTAATAGTTGTATGCAACACCTTTCATTCATGCAACCTGTCAATCTCCAAGTGTTTTTTCTTTTCTATTTCATTGATATCAACCACTCACTTATTCCTCCTCAACAGTGCAGTTCCACTTTCCAAGCTTCAACTCAACATAGGTCGAATTATCATCAGTGCATGGAATTATTATTTCTAACCCTAAAAATATGTCATATATTGAGTTATAGTTGAGTTACGTGAAGGTATTATGGAGCTGCAAAAAGGTAGTTGAGTTACATGAAGGAATTCTGGAATTGCAAAAACGTTTGACGGTGCTAGTGAGAAAACTTATTAATTGAAGGTGTTGAAATTATGTACATATTGTTGTATTATTGTGTTGAAGTGTAATCCATTTAGGGTTACTAGATGAAATAACAGGAAATTTCATAAGACCCAACTATTCTAGGGATTCCAAGAGACGTCTTGGAATATTAATCCAAGTGTCAACATCAATGTATATAAACATGTATCCTATTATTAATGATATGATACATTCTTATTCTTAAACGTATCTCCAACAGTGGTGTTAGAGTGGCCTCGGTTCTTATTCCTAATTTGAGTTATGGTAGTTGTCCATAGTTGAGGTCTTAGAAACATCTCCCCTCATTACTCCCTAGGCGTGTAAAAATGCATTTTCCTTCTATTTGTTCCCCTCTTCCTGAATTATTATGTCATTTATCCTATTTCCTTGACACACGTTTTAGTGTCACATATGTGTTGATGGGCGAAATTGACCTCTTTTCAACTGGAAGAGTGAATCCAATCTGGTGTTGTCTAATTAACCCAAACCGTTTGGATTAATTCACTCTGACGGGTTTAATGGCTCCGTTGGCCAATCTAAAGTCCTAAAGGAAATGAAAAATAAATAAAAGAAATACAATAACTTACTAAATAATAATCACTAAAATACACATGTATACCTAAATATATATATACAGTTTATTTAAATAATATTTATATGATAGTGCTAATTTATCTAATTCATATATACAACATGTACAAATAATGAGTTTTAATCT
>CBVK0101357294.1:0-30611 GCA_900067695.1 Picea abies | reverse complement strand
ATATGTACAAATTTTAATCAACCTCTAAACATTACTTTCTTCTCAAATTTTCAATATTCCAGGAACAAACGTTCTTTTTAGGGAAAAGAAAATGTGAAATTATAAATTTTTAGTTCTCTCCCCGGTGGAGTCACCACTATGTTAGCACTTGGTAAATTTCCTAGAGGTTGACAGGAAGAAATATACTAAGGTTACTTTATCCAATCGCTTTTGAAGCTGGGATCTAGCCCTTCCAACTTCAGAGAGGGATATCTCTATATGATTTAGCTATGTTTCAAATTTTGAATATTAGGCTAGGTAAATAAATAGGTTGGTTTTGTTGTCGTAGTGTATGTCGAGTCGGTTGAGACAGTCTACACATCCATTGGGCTATGGGGTCTGTGTTTCAAATAAAATATGAAATCCAAACCAGAAACGCAAAGGAAAAAATTTCACAGGGAGAGATAGTATAATCACTGGATTCTTTAGTAGCATAAATGACGAATAACAAAAAAGATGAGAAAGATAATTTCAACAAAGAAGCAGTTAAGAATTTCTTTATTGAAAACACCATAAGATAAAACACTAAAATATTCTGAGTTAGAAATAGGGTATACGAGATAAATCCTGCAATGTTCGTTACTTCTAAAGATTAGATTTAGAAAACAATATGATAACAAAGAGAGAATAACATTCAACTTAGAGAGAAAAACATCACCAGTGAGTACACGCAAGAATCCTGTAAAAGTGTCTCTTTTTTATTAATGGAAGATCTCTTCAAAAATATTACAGTCTAATAGCTTCAAGGTGTGAAGATCAACAACGCCCAATACTTCGAAAGATGAAGTATTTATAACTCAAATTAAAAACAATCCTGTCATAAATGACCAGGACGTGATAAATCTATTTTTAGCCAAACTAACTTAATAAATTTCCTAAATCTAGGAACTGCTTGATGATGTGGTGTAACTGCATGCTGATTTCTGGGTGGGTCATTGATGAAGCCTCTGCATGACCTCATCTAACTGGACAAATGACTGGACTAGGAAAACTCATCTGCTACTCGATCAGATCATAGAGTTCCTCCCATTAGAGGTGACTGGGCACGTTGACTTTGAGTAGCCTTCGATACACTTCATCCATTTCTATGTACTTGGAAAAGGTAGGCTTAGTGAGGAAGATATATCAAATATCATGTTGGATACTGATTTCCCACTGAAGTGCATCTCGAAATGCCTTGCCAGTGATGCTCCCTCGAATTCCTGCAAACTTTGAACTGTCCTTAGCCACATCAGCCAATCTCTTCTTGTAGTCTGGGAGTGTCATCAATTTATCATTGATTACATTCAGACCAGGAAGACCTTTGTTCTGGAGAGCCTCAATATTACTAAAGAATCTTTGTACCCCTAGGTCCATGGCCTGAACCTTTTCTTCCAGCTGAAGCATTAATCCTCTCTTGGTCAGAACTCTTTTGAACTCAAGGATGGTCTCTGTTCTGTCTTCAATTTTCAGCTCTTCTATCTCTTCCCTGGTCTTAGAATTTAGGAACTTGAAGATCTCGTTCGCCTGTGTTGGCATCACTCCCAATTCTAATCTGATATTCTCGATGGCCTGTTTGCTTCTCTGCACTAATTCATTTTTCTCAAACATTATCTGTATCATGGGCCATATCTCGTTCATGGACTTGGTGATGTCTATCCATACACTTTATTTAACCTCGGCCAAATTTTTTTCTACCACTGTTTGTTTCTGGAGCTATTTTAACTTCTATTTGAGTTGATCTGTCACCCACTTTTCCTTGGAGAGGCTGGTATGAAAGGAAGATTTGAGTTCCTAAAGGTTCTCAATCTCCTTTTTGAGCCTACTGATCTATGTTTCCTATAGGTTCATCTTTTCCATAGACTTAGCCAGGTCGACTGTATTCTCCAGGGATGTCAATGGAGTTGTGGATGGGACTTTTGTCACTGATGCTGTGCTCACTCCTGAAATTGGAATAGCACTCAATGGAATGAATTCCATCGGCTTCAATTTCTCTTTCTCTTTTAATAGCTTCTCCATATCAACTTCCATTTCCTTAGGCTGTGTATTCTGCTCCATGAGCAGCTTGAGAATTTCATCTTTCTCTCCTTCTTTCTATGCTATCTCCTTCACCTATGAATCCTCTATGGGCGGGAGCTTCAATTGTTTCCTTAAGGAGGCTATGTCAACATTCTTCTTCTTAATCATCTCCTCAGTTGCTTTCATGTTCGAAGGATCGTAACCGATCTTCAGGACCATTTCCTCCAAAGTCTTGATCCTTTTGTCCTTGGCAAAGGATGATATCTTCTCCAACTTCAGTTGTGTTTTAACATTATTCAGAGACACTTGTAGTTTGGATGTAGTAGTGGAAGCATGCGTCAGCGTGTAAAATACCATTTACCTTGTCTGCTTATGCAGATCCATCTGATCGGCCGGATGCACATCCTTCATCTAGAATTCGATGGTGGCCTTTTTATAGTCAGTGATAACCTTTGGATCTGGTACCTGTGCCTGGAGGAATGCCATATGCATTCTTCCCTTCTTGGTGTCGAATGCCGATAGCAACCTATGTTGCGCAATCGATGTCTTCTTCCAAAACTAGGCGCAAGTAATGCTGGTCAGGGTCTGGTTCCTTTTCTTGATCAACTCATACTTTTTGAAGATACTCAGCTTCAGTCCCACCTTGCCTGGCTGGGTGGTCAATGGAGAATCTGTAGACTTTGTCTACTTTGACCAATGTGTTAGGCTCCCATACTGTCTGGTTTGCAAATTTTTCAACTTCAGGCCTAGCTTCATGGACATATGGGATGTTCTTTTTTTTTACCCTCATCTTGGAGATGATCCCACATGGATCGTAATGCCATGGGAAGCTCATGAAGAACTTCATTTCCCTCAGCATCCTATCTGCTTCTTCCCTAGGACCACAATTGTTGTATATGAAGGAGCCAATCTGCCCTTTGATCCTGAGTTGTTGTTTTTTCTTCAGTGACACAAAATGGATATCATCGGATTTTATTATCTGCCTTATATATTCGAAAGAAAAAATTATGATAGGTAGATACTTGGGCAACTTATACGGTGCCAACTCACACCTGTATACTCTGATCTCGATGTAATCTTGGTATAAATACCAATCCCTCATCTTTGTGTTATCCGAGAGATGCAGGATCCTCTAAACTTCATCATTTATCTGAGGCTCAGCCCTGCCGCTAAGCATACTTACCACAGGGTGCTAGAATTGATCAATGAACTCCTTGAAATTGAACTATGTGGAGTTGTGCTTGAGCAAGGAGGTCCATGTTGTCACTGCCTGGGGTCTACCATCTCCATCCATCTTCTGCATGGAAAAGATGAATTTGTCCACTTGGAAGAAGATGAATAAGTACGCCAATATGGAGGAGTATCAGAACATGCCTTCCGTGGAAAAATTCATGAACTGTTCATGAATATTGTTCACCAAGAATGTGCTAAAGTCAAACTGGGCAGTGGGATTCTCATCGGTATAGAAGATGGATAAAAATCCCAGAATGGGTTCATCTACCCACTGATAAGAATAGTATCCTAACAAGGCACAAAGGGATGAGATGATTTCGTTTCCTTTAGTTGAGAACATGGAAGAAGGATAAGGAGGATTTGTGGAGGGAAATTAAGCAGATCGGGGGAGGAAAAGCTCGAATATTTGAGCACTTTGAGGGAAAGTCATTTTCTGGTATAATTCTATAAGAATTTCCAGGTTAAAGGGTGATGTAGAGTCGGCTCGTGGGATTTGCATCATTTGGTCGATGGATTCGGGCGTGATGAGGAAAAGGATCTCTCTGGACGAGGAGACGACAACTCTTTGCTCGAGAATGTAGTGGGCTTGGCACTTGAGAGAGAAATCTAGAAAAGGGTGGATCTAAGGGAAGAGGTAAAGGGGTAATTTGGACTCCCAGAGTCCAATTTAATCACTCTAGTCTAGGAAGACTTCCTTGAGCCATGATTGAAGGTCTGTGAAATCAAAATCACACTTTGTATCCATGATTAAGCAGTCTTTGTCGACCAGTGGGATCCTATCAAGGTCGACAGGAGGTAGGAGAAATGGATTCTCCTCTCCTTCTTCTTGTTTGGACTTTGGCGCCATTACTACAACAATACCTGCAAGAAAAACAATGTTATTGGGGTGGCTACTAGTGGGGGCAGCTGACTGTAACGGAGGGGAAAACAGTGTGGATTTCTCTGGTGTGATGAGCGGGTAAATGGTGAAAGTAGGGAGAATAATGGTAGTTTTGAGTAAATGGGTGTCTGTTGGGTGCAGGAGATAGGTCAGTTGGTTAACGGATAGGTCATCCAGTAATAAATGGCCAACGAATCACTTAGAGTGTGAGATGGCAGGTGACAGTGACTGAGGGATATGGATGAGTGACATGGTGGCTACCGATTAGGGTAAAGGTCATCGTGAGGGGGCTTGCCATGAGTGAATGGGGGGGAAGAACTGACAACAGTTATGGGACGTGACTATTTCAGGAAAGGTGGATGGTGACGTCCAGAGGTGACGATGGTATGTCAGACAGTAGGAGATGATGGGACTCGAGGCCATTAGATCATTTCCATGTATAAAGAGGGGCCCACCAAAGGAAAGATACCATTTTAGACCCCCCCTCCTCAGTTAAAAGTAGAACAGTCGGGGGGGTCTGAAAAACATCTTGGGCCATTGATCTGCACACCTGCTTCTGAGCCACAAATATATGTGCATTGTTTATCACACATTCTGGACCACCCCCCCTACATTAAAGGAAGAATGGACGGGGGGGTATAGAATTCAACGTTGATCGTATATTTGCATGCTTTATCCTGAGCTGTCTAGATGTGTGTGGGTCTTATCAGCAATTCCGGACCCCCCCCCCTCCGTTAAAGACAGAACGGTTGGGGGGGTCCGGAAAAACCTATCCACCATAAATCTGAGCGTGATCATCTGGACCATGGATACATGATCAGAGCATAAGTGAGGGCACGAAAAATACATGTGCCTAGAAAACTTAGGATAAGTGTTTTTTCACGGGTTTTCTCCAAGACTTTTCATCTCTACACCACCAAGGGGTTAGTCGAACAACATTTTCGGTATCCAAATCATGGTGTAACATTGATCATCAAACTGGTTTTTATTGAAATAAAGCAATAAAGCAACTAGCCTATCTTCTAACCTAGCTTCCTATGACAATTAAACTAGATTAGACTGTTGAGTTAAGAATTTACTCTACCCTGGGGCTATCTGACCAAGATTAGATAGTTTGGCCAGATTTATTCACTAATCTATCCTAGACACTTTGGCTAAGATTAAATTGTTTAGCCAAACTCATTCACTAACCCTATCAACATCAATTTAAAAAGAACTTGGCCATGCTTGAAAGGTATGGACCAAGTTACTATTATTGCATGGGGCTTATATTGAAATTCTTTTATGCCCTCTTTTCTTTTTCTTTTTCTTTTTTCTTTATTTTTCTTTTTCATTTCTTTTTATTTTTTCTTTCTTTTTCTTTTTCTTTTCTTTTCAAATTATTTGCAGAATGAAAAATCATTTGTCAACAAAAAACACCAGAGATAGATAATATTCCAGTCACCAGTTGATCCTATAACTTATAGGGTGATAACAAGACCTATGATACATCTATGGTTGTTGTTGTGTCTCTCCTTCTTGTCGATCTATGGTTTGTCTTGATCATGGTACCCCCTTTGTCAGAGTACCTATACACACTCTACTCTAACCAATACTTCTTAGATGAAAAACTAAGATATACTTAGATCAATGCCTATTTTTTTATCTTGGATTTATTAATCATCAGAGCATATTTACTACAAGTAAATTCGAATAGAGCCTCTCCAATGAATGGTGGATATTTTCTCACCATTCTAAATCAATGGTTGAGATAAAAGAAGGTTATTCATGTCAAACTAGACCTACTCTAGTCTAGAAAAATAAATAAATGACATGTGTCACCCCTGGGACACCCTGGATTCCTATTGGCACAGGGTCAGACCTAGGGTTCAATTCTAATAGTGCACCAACAAGCCCTAACTATTGGCCCTTTCAGCAACACCTACGAAGAAGATGTAGTATCACCTGAAGTAGTGACAGGGGGTTGCAAGACACAAGTGTCTACAACCAAAGAAAATGCAAAGTGGACCCAAAAAAATAACACACAAGAAGCCAATTACTCTTTATCTCCTTTAATCCTACTGCATGAACTATATCTCAAATCTAATACAATGGTACAATTATAGAATAAATGGATAAAAAGAACACAACATCAATCACACAAAACAACAAGATATACATGGTTCACCCTCTCCCTATGGCTACGTCCAAAAAATTGTGTTTCCTATATATTATGTGGAAACATACAGTTCTATCTACGCACTTAGCTTGCAAATCTCTCTCTCTTTATCTCTCTCCCCTCTCTTCACACCTAACTACAGGGTTGATCTTTCCACCCAGCTGAAGATATTACAACATTGATTCTCTTTCAATAGAATACTTCTCTCTCTCAACAACAATAATCATTCATTACATCATCCACCCATCCTAGGTCCTCTTGAACTTTATTTATACATTACAATGACTCTTAGATAACCTTAGGCCAAAACCTAGGTGTCAAAATGCTAAAATGCCTAAACCCTAGCTGTCTAAAACCCTACGTCAACTTGACCCATGTTTTCAGGGCTTCTCCAACCTATCTTTCTTCCTTTCCCATGAGGTTCTCCAAAGCACTCGTTGATGTCTTTTTCTGCTTGTTGAGTTGTCCATGATCCATATTCCTTGTTGATCTGTCTTCCTCGATCTTCTCATTCAATGACTCTCTTTCTCTTACTTCTCTCCTTCTTTTCTACTTCTCTAGCCACTTAGACCCAATCTTAGTCAGTGTGCTTTCCATGCAGTTTGTACTTCATGGTTATTTCCTTAATATTTTCTTCCTTCCACAACCTAGGGCCAACAGGCCCCCAACACTCACATGTGACTCATCCCGAGGCACTTCAGGTATTAACCTTCTATTTCACTTCGACTTCAGACTGCGCGAGGCAACCTATTATTTATGCTTTGTCCCTTACTTCCCTGTACAAACTGTCTTTTTTATTTCTGGTACCCAGTTTCAACTACACCTAGTACCTAGACCCTTCTCCTTTTACCTTTAGTGAGAGCTACGAGGTAGCTAGTTGTCATAGTACAATTTCAACTGGCTCCCATTCACCAAACCTTCCTTCCACTCTCCCTTCAGTGTATTCAACTGTAGAGTTCCTCCTTCTGTAACAGAGGTGACCTCAAATGGCCCAAGCCAATGTGTTCTGAACTTCCATGGATGCTTCATGAACTTGTTGTCATATACCAGTACCAAATCTCCTTGCTTAAAGGATTTCTTATAATATGGTTGTCATGGTAGGCCTTTTATCATTCCTTCTATACTTGCTAATGAAATCCTGTAATAAATCTATCTTCTTCTAGTTCCACCAACTGCATGAGTGTCTCTTGAACAACTCCAATGTCATCCATATCTGTGAATTTTGTAATTATGAGACTAGGAACCAAATATTCCATAGGGACAACTGCTTCTAAACCATAAACCAACTTAAAGGGAGTCTACATTGTCATCTTCTTGCAAGTAGTTCTATGAGCCCATAGTACTTTTTGTACTCTCAAATCTCAGTCATCCCTGTTCACACTGCAAATCTTCGTCAGCATTTTCTCCAAGATCTTCTTGAAAGCTTCGATTGTCCCATTCACTTGTGTATGGTAAGGAATACTCTTTTGATGGTGTACTTCAAACTCATGAGTGAAAGCTTAAATGGTATTATTAATAAAGTGTGTACCTTGATCACTCATTAGGGTCTTTGGGCATCCAAACCTAGTTATGATATCATCAAATATAAATCTCCCAACTGTATTTGCACTACAATCCTTCACTTCTCTTACTTCTGCCCATCTGGTCAAATACTATGTCGTAGTGATGATGTATCTAGCTCCTGTGCACTTTCCCCCTAGGTTAATAGGTCCCACAAAATCAATATCCCATTTCTCAAATGCCTGTAAGGTCATCTTTGGTGCTAAAGGCATATCATCTCTTCTGGAAGGTTTTCCAACTCTCTGGCATACATTGCAGGCTTTATAGCATTCCTTAGAATCTTTATGTAAAGTAGGCCACCAGAGGCCAACTCTAAGAACCTCTTGCATTGTTTCTCTTCCTGTGTAGTGTCCTCCTATGATGCCTTCATGTTCTTCTTCTAGGATCAATGGTCTTTCTGCTTCCATAACATATCTCCTCAAGATCTCATCAGGTCCCATCTTGTATAGTTGTCCAACTATAAGTGAAAAATATGTAACGTGAACTACCAGTTGTTTCTTCTAAATGATTGTATATATACAAGGTTCCATTTATGTTGATAGGAACTGTACTATCTCGATGAAGTGATCATCAACCCTTTTGATGCCCAACAATTGTGCATCTGGTAGTGTATCCTCCAAACTAGTAGGTTCCTCTTCATGCTCCAACCTAGACAAGTGGTCAAGTCCCTTGTTCATTCTTCCTGACTTGACCACTATCTCAAAGTCATATTCTTGGAATAACAATAGCCATCTTCATATTCTTCCCCCCAACATTGTCTTGTTGACTAGGTATTTCAACACAGAGTTATCAGTGAACATCTTAAAGTGTCTTCCCAACAAGTAGTCTTGAAACTTCTGCAGCGCGTACACCATGGCTAAAAATTCTCTCTCAATGATAGTGTAGTTTATCTCCGTTGTAGATAGCTTCCTACTAGAAAAGGATAACAAATGGTCAATATCTCCTACTCCTAGTTGTGCTAACACTGATCCTAGTGCAATACAATGATGATTTTAAGGATGTAAATTTATTTTAAAATGTAGAAACCTTGGTGAATCTTACTAATCCCTCATATGCCAACTATAAAATGTTTGGCGATATTTTTGTAAAACTATTCAATTTTATAAGGATTTTATATAGTTTGTATAAAATTATGGTGATTTTTAAGGTAAAATAATTTTATCCTATAGAATTTAGGTGAATCATTTTTAGAATAGCGAATCTTTTTTTGGGAAAAGCCATGGAAAATTAGCCCATGAGCAAAATTTAGCCCCTAAAATCATCCCTAGTGCGATAGATGAAGCATCAACATGCACATGAAATTCCTTGCTCCAATCTGGGAAAACCAGAATAAGCGCAGTAACCATTTTCTGTTTCAATGTGTTGAAGCTCTACTGACATTCTTATGTCCATTGAAACTAACAATATTTCTTTAATAACTTCTCCATAGGTGTTGTAATCTGTGCATATCCCTTAATGAACTTTCTCTAGTATCCAATATGTCCCAGTGCAATGCACAGTTGTCTAACTGAATTAGGGAGGAGGTAGATCAACAATAATGGAAATATTGGATGGATCTACCAACAGCCCCTTCTTACACACAATATGTCCTAGCAAAACTCCAAACGATGAAAAGAAGATGCACTTCTTCAGGTTCAGGGAAATCTAACATTGCCTGCACTTATCCAACATTAGTCTTAAACATTCAATATGGTTTTGCAATAAGATAAAAATAGTCCAATCATCAAAATATGCTTCCAAAAATTTATGTAAAAACTCCTTTAATGCTTCAACCAACACCCTAGAAATGATGGATGGTGCATTATTCAATCCAAAAGGCATCACTATGTACTAGTATGATCCCCATTCTGTTGAAAATGTGGTCTTATGGTGATCTTCCTTGGCAATCCTGATCTGGTGATAACCTGAAAATCTATCTGTGAAGGAGTAAACTTCCTGACCTCCTACATTATCTAACACTTCATCGGTGAAAGGTGTAGGGAATGGGTCATGCAAAGAAGCATCATTCATCTTCCTGATATCTACATAGATCCTAATATCTCATGTCTTCTTATATTGTACCACCATAGGGCTAATCCATTCTGACTCTTCAATAGGTTCTATGATTCCTACTTCCAACATTCTGTCTAATTCAATCTTAACTTTCTGCTTATATTTTGGATTCAATCTGTAGGGTCTCTGCTTAACTGGCCTGGCATCTGGATTCAAGGGGATATTCATCTCTCCCATGGGCTCTTTAATTCCCTTCATATTAGTGAAGTTGGTTGGAAACAATTCCTGATATTCATGCAGTAATTTTGTGATCTTATCAATGGTGGCAGCATCCTAATAATCTCCAACATTTGCGAGCTTAGGTTCTTGTTCTGTTCCAATGTTAACTTTCTTCATTTTGATCGTCTATCCAATGAAAGTTAGTTCGACTCCTGGTCATTCTACGTCTCTCTGTCCTTTTGTTTCTACAATGTTCACATTCCTAGGATCATCATATTCATCAACATTGATATTGTAACAACCTTGCAATTTCTGAAGAGGTGTAGTCCATTCATCCTCTTGTTTCTCCAAAGGAATGTTAGGCATTTCCTCAAAGATTTTTTGTTTTACAACCTATAAATTTTGATCCACTGTAGGATACTGACTCTCAAATAAAAACATAGTTACCAAGTTATGAGTCATACCATGCCAATCTACAGTAGTGAGGTGCAGTTCTGCTTGTAGATACCAATTGATGGGTGTTGTATCCAAAGTGTTAATGAAGTTTCTCACCCACTTTTATTGAGGGATATTGCTCCAGGCCTCTTCACAACTTCACACATGGTCCATCGAACAAATCTGACCTGTGTATCGAAAATTTCACCCTTTGAATTGTTGAAAGCCCAATCAATTCCTAACAACACAGGCTAAGGACAGTTATCATCAACTATCTCAATCACCTCGAAGTCCACAAATGTCCTTACCCTGTCGATATCCACAGGGACATGCTCCAGTCTCCCAAAGGGGTTGAATTCATGTTGATTAGCCATCCTAAGCCTGATAGGGGAATAAATTAACTTAGGTTTTCCCATCAGTGCCTAGGTCTGCTTCGTCATAACATCAAATTCTGATTCTAAGTCGAGGACCACATAATCTATATCATAATCTTTGATCTGAGCATTAAGGTGTAGTTACTTATTTGTCCTTCGCTTTTTGTATACTTAATGTACTTCTCTATTCAGCAGAGGGTTTACCTTCCCTATTTCATACTATCGGATCAAGTGTTGTAGTTCTTGTATGTCTCTTTCATCCTTAATCAAATCAATGAACGTATATAAGAAACTAACAATATTGCTTACCTCTTTTCCTTCTCTTGGTGATGCACATTGATCGAATGCCAGGGGCATCCCACATTATTTCACTTTTGGTTTTCCTTTGATGAATAAGCTTGATATCCTCCAAATTCTCTTCTTTCTTCTTCAAACGCCTTCTTTTCTTTCCTCGGATCAAACTCTTGTGTCTTCTCTGTAACTCCTCTGACCCCTAATTCTTTTGTAGTCTTTTCTTGAGTCACCCTATCTTCTCCTATAGAAGCACCTCCTCTAGTGATAACAATGGCTCTAGGATCCTCTCCGTGAGGTTCTGCTGATATTAATTGTACTTGTGGGTTTCCTCCTCATCTTTCCTGAAGTTTGGATAACAACATAGGACAATCTTCAATAACATGTTCAAATGAGTTGCAGTAGCTTCAAGTAGTACAAGGGTTTTGACAGTCCCTTGCCAAATGTCCTGGTTGTGCGCAGTTATAAAAAATGATCTAACCTCGACCTCGAACCATACCTCCACCTCATCCTCTTCCTCTAAAGCCACCATGAGGGTTGAAGTTTCCTCTTCTTGAGGAGTTAAACCGGGTATTATTTCCTTCCTGCTGTACTTTGCCTTGAATTCTATATGTGTCTCTTGATCTTCCATGCAATAGGTCATAAGCCCTACAATCTTTCTCATCATGCCCCATAAATTTACAAAAATTGCAGTAAAGGTTGGTAGGTGTCTGGACAGATTTTTTCATGTAATAACATTCACTAGGGTGATGTCAATTTCGACATACCTTGCACCAAGGTAGAGTAACCTTCTTCAAAGTGCTCATATCTCCTGAAGCCAAGTACTCATGAAATAGAGGACAATGCTCCTTGTTATGGCCCTTTGATTTGCGTCTGATACACCAGATATATTCTCTTTTATCTTTTCCCTTATCTTTCTTCATATCTTTGACTTGCAGTGATATGCTAGTTCAATGACTCAAAATTTGACTCATACCTAAGGTGGACTCTCCCATATGGGGTGATTCTAGTTTCTGGCGATCTCCAATGCCTCAGCATGTGAAGCGATATTTTTTTGCATCAGAGGGACTTTGATGTATGGCAAGAGGGCAACAATGAACCATTCTTTATTATGTTCATATGGAATATAAAAACTCAAATGACCTGTGAGGGTATTAAACCTTTGATCAAACTCCCAAATAGGTTCAACTAATCTCTTCTTGATTTCTTTCATCTCTGTGATGCACTACGACTCTGAATTGGGTTTATTGAATTTGGAAATCAACACAGTCTTAATTTCATTTAGCGGTTTAGGTTGTACAAATCCTTGGAAAAATTTCATGTACCAGCTCAGTGCGTGGTCTCTTAGGGTAGTACTAAACTGAGCTCTCTTAACAGCTTCCTCAATGACATTCTTAATACTCCATACAACTTCTCATAAGAACCAATGTTGATCAGGATCTTTAGATCCATATCCCCTAAAGGTGGGTAACCTCATCTCATCTGCCATAGATATTCCTAGGTTTCTTGACTGAGTATGCACTGAACCACTTGTACCAGTTCTTTGAGTTCTCTGATAACTTAGGTTACTCTAGTTACTTAATGATGCTAAAACAACAGAAGGATTAATAGTACTTACTTCAACAGTCGAAGCAGTTCTTGAAGTTTCTAACTCTTCTCAGCGAGGTTTTTTAGTCTTCCCTTCTTCTGCCCTAGCGGAATCTGAATGTTCCTTGTTCACCAACTCTTATTATTCTCCACTATAGAACCCTTCATCTTGTGCCAATGGCTCATGACCTTGCTCAAATAGGTTCACCAGAGTAACTTCTCTAAATGATCTCCCACTACACGTTTATCCAACCTCTGTGTCGTTGTCACTGTCTGAGTTCTTTAACATTAGCTCTTCAGTTTAGCCAATTACTGTATATTCAAGATGTTCTTCTCATGCAGTAGCATCTTGATCTGCAACTTCAGAAAATGTAAAAATTTTCCTCTAGGTCCCTTAAAGAAATATCTCTTTGCTTGGCTATATTATTCTACTTTGTCAATATCAAACTCGGTAATGTACCCTCCAATGGTACTATCAAACCAATGATCAACTATTCTTGACACGGCATTATCAACTCTCTTGACCTTCTTTATCAGTCAATGTCCAAACCATAGGTGGTATGAGTCTGATTTCAAACTAGGTATCTGCTAATCTGGCTAGCCACTAGTATAGCTCCTGATGAATTCCTCCAAAGAAGATCTCATGTATATTAGTAAAGATATATCTTCCCAACCAATCCTCTATACTAATATTAGGTTTCTTTTCCGAGATTCAACGAATTCCTTTTCTTGTACTTCTATCCACTTCTGAATCTTTGTCTTTGATGGAAACCACCTTGACATTTCTTCAAGAAGACCCTGGTCCCAACAACAGAACCATTTGTTGGTATAGGGGAAGAACCAAGGTTCAATTATAACAATGCACCAACAAGCCCTAATTGCTGGTCATTTTGACAACACCTACAAAGAAGATACAATCTCACCCGAAGTAGAGATTGGGGGTTGCAGGACACAGGTGTCTACAGCCAGAGGAAATGAAAAGTGGACCCAAAACACTAACACACAACAACCCAGTTACTCTTTATATCCTTTAAGCCTACTGCATGAACTATATCTCAGATCTGATACAATGGTACAATAATAGAATAATGAAAGCAAAATAACACAACATCAATAACACAAAACAACAAGATATACATGGTTCACTCTCTCCCTAGGGCTATGTCCACAGAACTATGTTTCCTGATATATTATGTGAAAACATGCAGTTTCTATCTACACACTTAGCTTGCATATATCTCTCTCTCTTTCTCTCTCTCCCCTCTCTGTGCACCCAACTGTATGGTTGATCTTTGCACCCAGCTGCAGATCTTACAACACAGACTCTCTTTCAATAGAATACTTCTCTCTCTCAACAACAATAATCACTCATTACATCATCCACCCATCCTAGGTCATCTTGGCCTTTATTTATACATTACAATGACTCTCAAAAACCTTAGGCCGAAACCTAGGTGTCAAAACCCTAGGTGTCTAAAACCCTAGGTCAACTTGACCCACATTTTTAGGGCTTTGCCAACCTGTCTTTCCTCCTTTCCCACGAGGTGCTCCAAAGCACTCATTGATGGATTGTTTTTCTTGCTTAGTTGTCCATGATCCATATTCCTTGTTGATCTTTCTTCCTTGGTCTTCTCGTTCAATGACTCTCTTTCTCTTAATTCGCTCCTTTTCTTCTTCTTTGGCCACTTCGACCCAATCTCAGTCAATGTGCTTTCTACACAGTTTGTACTTCACGCTTCTTTCCTTAATCTTTTCTTCCTTCCATAACCTAGGGCCAACAATTCCATGCTCGTATCCTTGTCACTTTGATGGTTGAACTGTCACAATATGTCGCGTTGATGTCATAGATGATGTGGCACTTAAGTAGGCCTTGATGTGGGATTCATCTTCACATCCCAATTTTCATGGCACTATACGAAGTCTCACATGTGGCATACTTAGGTGGCTTCCACTTGTCTCTGATGTGGCATATAATGTGGCATATGAGTACCTGTAACTTATTTCTCTGACATGTCTTCCTCATGGACCCCTTCCATGGGTGTTGGATGAAATGGAACAAACGTGACTGTGATCATCCCTTCATTCTTCTTCAATTTGTATCATCATGGATACAATCATTTAGGTATATCCTTTGATAGATATATGGTGTAGATCTCATTTTAGAGTATGGGTGTCAAAGTTTTTTTTCACAGAAAACAAAGTACGACACTCTGACGGATCACTCCAAAACAAAGTCTATCAGAGTCTTTGGTGTTGGATTTGAGGTATGGTAGGGGACTCTGATGGGAAACTCTGATGCACATGGGATCCATCCTTTGGGTCCAATTGTTATCTCTCTATGAGTCATCTATATCATGAAGCTTCACCCAAATCTATTCTCTACCATCGATTTGTTATTCAATATAAATTTTCCAAAATCCAACTACAATGGATTTTGACAGTTTTTTCAATCATATAGAAACACAAACATCGATTTGGGCCTTATTCCATGACTTTGTTCCACCTCTAGTTCAACTCTGCAATCTCATGTTTTTCTAGGCCATACTCTTGCAATTGGCCACATCCTTGTCATCAAAGACAATATGTTTAATAACTAAAAAAAACCATTCACTCTCATGAATGGATACTTATATAATATAGGAAGCGATCATATTTTGAGAAGATGTTCCTTGGAACATGAAATAGAAGACATACCAAACTTACATAGATATTTTCAAGAAAAGTGAAGAAATGTGACAAATTCCATAGGATGGGTCGACCTCTTTGGAAAAATAAAATGAACCTACACTTGGTAAACCCTGGTTTTCTATTTGAAATATGAATTATTGACTTTGTGGGTCCATTCCCAAAGAGATCCAAGTGAACAAACATCAATTATATCATTACTGTAGTAAAATACCTAACAAAATGGGTGGAAGCGGAACTAGTTGAGTCTTGTACAAAATAAATAGTAGTTAAATTTATATACGAGAACATAGTAATAATATTTGGATGCCCCCTAGATTTAATCAACAATCATAGAACAAACTTCGTTAGTGGGACTATCCATATCTTACTTAAACATTTCATGATCAACCATAGGAAAACAATGACATATCATCCAAAAGATAATGGTGTAGTCAACTCCTTCAACAAAACACTTCACAAGGGCTTAAGAAATATTTGCAGGACCGACAAGGATGATTGAAGTGATAAGGTTCATATAGTATTGCAGTCATATAGGATTGTTTACAAAAGGTTGACTTGTCAAAGTCCATTCAAAATTTTTTATGGTCAGGAAGCTATAAATCTATTACACTTATAGGAAAATGAATAAAGGGTGGTAGTTTTCCTAAGGTATGACCATAGTTTAAATGAAAACAACACCTATATCAATTCAACAAACTAGAGGAATAAATAATGCTATCTTTGCAGCATCAAGAAGTTGAAAAAAAAAATCCAAGCATGATCGAAACTTAAAGAAGAAATAAATAAAAACAAGAGATTTTCTATTGATGTACAACAATATTATTAAATGAAAACCATGAAAACTCAAAAATTCTTGGTTAGGACCCTATGTTGTCGAAGATATTTGACCAACCAGAGCAATCTAACTAAGAGAACCCATTTCAAAAAGTGGTTAATGGGGCCCAACTAAAAAAGTACAATACATAAACATAATACCTACTAGTGAAAACCTCATTGGGGGCTCCAACAAGTCCTAACTGGGTCAAAAATTACTTTTGGCATCCTAGGTCGAGTTGAGAAAAAAAGGTAATAAATAAAAATATACAATAAATAAAGAAATGGAAAAAGAAAATAAAATAAAAGAAGTGTTAGATAGGCATTTTGGATAAGTTTTAGTTATGTTTTGAGATATGTGCTAGAATAAGTAAAAGAATAAAAGGCGGTTAGAAAATGGACCAGAGTGTGCGATGGGAGTGGACTTTAAGGAGTCAAAGCATGTGATAGGAGGAACTACGATGAAGTGATGCGTAAAAGGTGGAAAGTAGTTAGGATTTTGAGACATTGTTTCCACATTGTAATGGGCGTAGCCCTATTTTGATGTATAAATATGTAAAGGGTCGGGGTAGATATGGGTATGAAGAATGAGAGGCTATGGTGCATTGTGCATGACATGATTTTTTGGCTAATTGTTCAAATGTTATCACTGAGGTTTCCGGGAGTAGGCTCACACTGCAATAGAATGACTAGGTAGGTTTGGGTAATGGTATTGTTGCATGTTTTGTAGTACAGTGACCAGCTGTAAGAAGATTATTAATGACTAATATAAGAATCCATTCATTGTGGACATAGCCCAATTTGGGTGAACCATGTTAAACCTTTATGTTGATATGTGTTTTTTTTGCATGTTATGATGTTTAATGTTATAATTTGTGGAATGATGATGAATGTGTTATCCATATATGATGTTATAATGTTGTGCACTAAAGTAACTGGTGAATGAATGTATGTCAAGTAAAAGTAATACCATGCGTAGGGTATGCCACATGATAAGTAACTATTAATTAATGGAAACTATGCACATGAGTATATGGTTAGTAAAGAACATGTTGAATTCCTCACTTCCCCTCATCACTACTGAACCTTGGTTCCTGTATCCCCTATAGATGCCTTCGGTGAGACTTCACTTGCTTGTAGGTGATGCTGAAAGGGTTGGTGTCTAAAGGTTTTGTTGGTGTATTGATGATTAACCCTGTGTCTACCCATTGTGTTCCAACAAATTGTTTTGTTTCTAGGATTGGGAAATGTAATTAATGGTAATGTTTTGGAGGTCAAATAAGGAAGATATCTCAAAATGGCTAGAGAGGAATAAATAATAATTTTCCAAAGAATAGAATAGGAACCCACAACTCAATGACAAATAATGGTTGCAAAGGTATGTGTTCACAGATCTTCATGAAATTGTCTTTGGTGAATTTCTGATAATTTTGACTAAATGGTTAGAAAGGATAGTGATCCAGGTGGATATCGGTGGCCACCCATATTTTCCAATTGGCTCAAAATAGTTTTCTGACAATTTTGGTAATTTACTATTTTTAGCAGTTTTTTAGGTCTTGAAATTCCGGAGCCATTTTGAGGCCCTAAACGACATTTTTTGGGAAAACGGGGAGCGCCATGAATTGAAATTTGATGTTTCTCACACAAAAATTTTGGTCCTCGGATAGATCTTTCTAACGGTGTATCGAGCGCCCCAAACAAAGATCGTATGAAAATGTTATGCCACTGGGAAGTTGACATATCAATTACCCCCATCAGGGCCCACAAACCTTTTGGATTTTCATCTTCCAGGGTTAGGGTTTTGGATTTTCCTTATGTTAAAAAGGCCCTTAGAGCCTCATTTTAATAATGATATTATTTCAAATGAGCATAGTCATCACATCTCTTCTCAGAGATAGGATGCCACCATTCCAACAAGCTTGTTTTCCGCTGCATTTTACAGTTTCAACTTATTTCGTTATTGAATAGAAAACCAGTTTTATTGCATCTTTGTTATTTTGTGTTAAGCATCTATTAATAATTTGTAGTCATTTTGTTCTTCTAGTGGATAATGTTGGGAGATATTAAGTTGAAGCTCTGAAAAACTAGACTCTTGACTTTCTCAGACAATCGAATATGATAAGTAATAAAGTTTCTTGTGCAGTTGATTTTTGGTTGAATAATGTACTAGGGGGTTTCATTACAAAGATTGTAATAGATTGTACCCAGTATTATAGTGTCATAGAGAGGGAATTTTTCAAGGGTCTACGCGAAATCTATTTGAGTGCACTATCTACTTCGATAAAAATGTTATTGTGCGAAAAGAAAGTTATGAAGATGGAATCTGATTGCTAAGCACATTAACACACATATGGGGACTAGAAGATCACCAAAGGATGTTTTGAGAGTGGAAAAGGATTAATAAGGATAGGATGGGTTGAAGATTCGGAGAGAGGAAAACACTAACTCAAATAGATATATTTGAGTATTGCATTGTGGGAAAAGGTTTAGGTATAGTAAGAAGAGGAATGTGGTTGAGAGGGAAGAGAAACACATAGTGTTTGAGAAAAGAGATCCCTACACAGTACTTTAGATAAAACCATACTGAGAAAGGAAAGAGAAAGAAAAGGATCCTTAGGCCAGTCTAGTAGAAGGAAGTCCATCAAATATTGGAATTTGTGTCGAACCCGTGACCCCATGTGCATCGCCAAGATCTGAAGTAGAAACCAAAACTTTGTCAAGAGAAATTGTAGTTAGTCGAGGAGGTTAGGATAGTAGTCAGAATAGTGGAAGTATCATAGAGAACTAGAGTCATTCAGTATCACTAAAGTTAAGTAATACACAAAATATAATGGCATGGATAAATCATACACTAATAATTCTTTAATTTTAAGGAGTGGGGTCATAGGACCTAGAGAAGAATTTGTTTGTATGCGACATGATATGGACTCGGAAGAATGTCCAAGATGAAGCAATGACTATTTGACAACCATCCAAGATATTCATCAGTCATGAAATGTTATGGTACATGAAGTATCAAACTACTACATCGACATGACAATCATGGACATCAACAAAGATTGGACAAGCTTTGTTAAAGGAATTTCAGAAGCCGAAATCTGAATCTCAGTGTATCATAGAGATGAAAGAAATTAAGAAATTATAGAATGAGAAAGTTTGGGATTACTTTTAAATATTTAAATATGTGATGGGTATATTAACATTTCATATTCCTAATGAAAAACATTGACAATGGTTTATTGCAGTTCTATTGTCGCACATTCATTGTCCGTTCACATAGTAGAAGGTCACGTTGCAACTAGAAGCATTAGAAATTGTGATGAAGTTGGAAGAATATCATGTCCAAAATGGATGCTATAGTGGGAAAACCCCCCCTTGGACTACACTAGGGTTCAACATGTAGGCATATGTAACTATATAAAAGTCTCCTACCTTTCTAACTACCCCAAACATATCCCAAATTCATACATGAAAGACAAAGTGAAAAGATTAGGTAAATTTACCTTTTACTCCATGTCCAATGTCAATACTCTCACGTTCGATAGCTCCAGTGACTGTAAGTCTCCTCCCAAGGATGACCTACATTAAAAAATAGATAAACAGGAAACTACAAACATGCATCTCGTATATAAATCATGGGTTAGATGTTAGAATAAAGAATAAATAAAATACAATCATTTGACACATCATATTTCGGGACAGGAAAAGTATTTCTTTTATTGATATCACAATGTTTAATTACAACAAGTTCGACGATTTCTCCATGAACCTAGTTCGAGATACTCTTCACCAAGATCCAAATTCACCAAGATCTTTATCATCTCAATCTCTCTATAGGGAAATGGATTAGGCTTATGATGGAGGAAAAAGGGGAAAATGGGAAATTCTAATGCAAATCTCACAAGCTGGCTGTAATTATTTGGGGCAAGGAGGGGATGTGAAATGGGAAGATTTTTACTGTTATTATGCTTGTCTTAGGAATGAGACCCCAACACCTATTTTTATATGAAAAAATGATGGTTATTCGGTTGGGTGACGGGCTATAGGTGGTGGATCGGTTGGGAAACTACCCAATAGCCCATAATCTCAACGAATTCCTTACAACTTTTTAATTTTTACAAATTTTGCAAGTATATGTAGGTTGTAATTATGCAGCTTGCATATGTACACAAGTTCTAGTGGTGCAGCAGGACTGTGTACACAGGAAGTAGTGGTGTAGGGTGCATACATATTCAAAAATAATGTTTTTAAGAAGAGTTGCTCAGTGATGGCTTGGAAAAAATAGCAAGTAAGAGGGCCAAATGCCAGGTATGCATGTATGGATCAATTTAGGGTTATAACAATGGCACAAGAATTACATAGGTACATTCACAGTTAGTTTCACTAAGGATTCATTTTTCATAGATAACGAAGGAAAAGGAAAAGTGGGAACAAGTTTGGTGTATTATATGTAAGACTAAAGGCCATCGTAGAGACGAGTGCCCAACATTTGCGTAGTATATGGCTACCGGGGAACTGAACCTTTTGGAAGGAGGAGTGCATTATTGTGAAATATGAAAGACATGGGGACATCATTTGTAACACCTTGTTTCCCCCAAACTATAAAAATAACTATATTGGCCAAAAACTATGGCAAACTCAAAGATGTAAATGTTTGATTTGACAAACCTTTGTATAAAAGGTCGCTGAATGAATATTATATCATGAATATGTGGCATGTGATTGTTGGGAGGGGGATGTGCTAAAAGAGACCACGATGGCTAATGAGAGGTGGTGGAAGGGGCCAGGAATGGCTACGTTAACTTCCACCGAACCGAAACCATACTGGTTTGTACATGCTCGGAAACCAAAGCTCACTCTCAGACCCCTGAATGAATTACCCACCCGGATGGTAGGTGGGGAGGCTCCTCAAGAGTAAATGAGGGGATGGGGGTGAACCACCCATCCATAGAATCTCTCAGACCTAACCATCGGACAGGGAAATTCATGCCACATGAAACCTCACAGGAAAAAGGCAAGAAAAGAAGTGTGGAAGGGGGGGAGGGAAATGGGGAGGGGAGTGCATGTGACAGGAATCGTGGAAGGAGAACCAGAAGAACTATGGAAAATACAGTGATTCATGAGCAGAGGAGAAGGAGAGTAACCTTCATCCTCGACTTCTGACAAGCAGGAAGTAGGAAACTGAGTCTCAAAGCATCGTGGTCCAGCTCGGGGGTGGCTAGTGGTAAATCCGATTGGAATCACTGAGCCTATGGTTGGGTGGAAATGAGCACCCCTCTCAGCAGTTGTGTCACACCTAGTGTTTTTCTGATAAGTGTTTATATCTTGTGTCTTGAATTGAATATAATGGATGCATGCTCATGTTTGTACACTCATAAATGATTTATGTATATCAGTGTTTGCCTAGTGTTTTGACCGTAAATAATGGATGCATACTCATACATATATGACCATAATTAGTTTATGTAGAGAATGAATAAGTTCAAATTATGAGCTATTCCCTTGAGATTTGTCCCATGTATTTGACTCACGCTATTCCCTAGTTTGATTTCTCGAAGGAACCTCCCCCCTGGAAATTCCCTCACCTTCCAGAACCAGAGTGAGTTCCTTTAAAGGACTATCATTTTAGAAACCATCCGATCTTACCTCACCCCTATCATAGTTTTCATAGCTCGGTAATTTAAGAAGGCATTTTAGTCAGGTCACCCAGCCTAGGGATATTTACCCAAGAACCCGTTGAAGGACTTTGTAGTCTAAGTCTGGAAGCCTTGTACCCAAGAGAATGGTTCCCTTAGGTTTCGGCGTTTTGGAGTTTCAACTCCTGGGAACTCAAGTGCGAGACCTACTATCTTTGCATATCGCGAAATCCCGATTTTTGAAACCCCAAAATGAGTTGACTAGAGTGGATAGGCTTCAGAGTTTCGGCTCCTGGGAACTCAAGTGTGAGATCTCCCGTCTTTGCATATTGTGAAATCCCTACTCACGAAACCCCGAAATGAGCTGAGAAGAGTGGATAGGCTACGAAGTTTTGGCTCTTGCAAACTCAAGTGCGAGACCTCCTGTCTTTGAATATCAAGAAATCCTGATTTTTGAAACCTTGAAATGAGCTGAGTAGATTGGATAGGCTTTGAAGTTTCGGCTCCTGGGAAATCAAGTGTGAGACCCCCTGTCTTTGCATATTGCAAAATCCCAATTTGTGAAACCCCAAAATGAGCTGAGTAGAGTGGATAGGCTTCAGATTTTCCGCTCCTGGGAAATCAAGTGAGATACATCTTGTCTTCGGATATCGTAAAATCCCTATTTGTGAAACCCTGAAATGAGCTGAGTAGATTAGATAAGATTCGAAGGTTTAGCTCCTGGGAACTCAAGTGCGAGACTTCCTGTTTTCTCATATCGTGAAACCCTGACTTACGAAACCTCGAAATGAGCTTAGTAGATATATGGGTTTCGGTGTTTTGGTACTCGGGGAACCGAAGGGTATGAACCCCTCATCTTTTGGTATGAAAAACCTTAAAAGGTAGGGTGTCAGGATATAATCTGAGCCATTTATCAATTTGACGATCAGTTAGACCCTTCTTTTTTGGTTTTGGCACTTCGAAAGATAGAGAACAGGGGAACGCTTGCATCACGATTCCCCAATTTGCGAAAGCCGAAAGAGCCTTTTTGGTAAGGCCAATGGTCATATCCAACGATCACATGGGGAAGGATAAGGGAAGGTAGGGTCTACACCAGGCCCCATAGAAACTTGGGGATTCTATTCCCCGATAAAGAAGGAAGAATAGATAAAAAGGGAAAAAAATTCTTAGTTATCGTAGTAGGTATGTGACAAATTGGTATCAGAGCATGGTTACAATACTTGGCCTACTTGGGATCATGAACAAATTGTGTAAAGACTTCGTTCAAAGTACTCTTAATAGAAGTAACCCTCTATCTTAACCCCCTTAATCAAAATTCAAAGTTAAGAATGAAAACTCCTATTGTGTGTGTGCATGTGAAAAATATGAATTATGTACTGGTTATGAATGAATATAAATATTGACTAACAACAAGCATTTTTCTTTTGCACATGAGAAGGAGATCAACTATGGGAAACTGTAGATGCATAGAATGGTGATTCACCATGAAGTGGGGGATGGCTCCCACAATAGAGATGAAGAGTCTGATGAAAGGAGGGCGATAGGGACCCCTCTAGATCTAACTGAGACTATGAGGAGCCTCATGGTCGAACTACAGAGCTGCAAGGTCGACATCAAGGGGATGATAAAAGAGAAAGAGAAGCAAATAGAAATCAATGCATTCTTACTGTAGAGTTTATTCGACATACAAAGACAATTGCAACATGAACCTGACACCAGTCACGTGAACCGACGACAAACAAAGAAAATTCGAAGTCCACCTGAGATACAGAAACATGGTCTTTTAAGTGGCCACACTGGGAAGAGAACCTCGAGAAAATTCCACCCCAAATATAAGGGACAAGCATTGGATGATCCCTCTGGAAAGGAAGCAGGAAACTCAGGGGGATCTTCTAGTAGCAGGACTAGTTCCTATTCCTGAAGAAAATGGTAGAAGTGAAAGCATTCCAAGAGCCATAACCTCGAAGAATTCAGGAAGGTCAAAACACCCTCTTTCAATGGTGAAATAAAGAAGGGAGAGGAAGCAGATGCCTAGCTTCTTAGACTAAAGAAGTATTTCAGAGTCCATGACTTCTCAGAAAATTTGAAGGCCTGAGTGGTTTCCTTCAACTTGAATGGAAAGGCTTCCATCTGGTGGGAAGACCTTAAGAATGTAAAAGGGATTCACGAAGATGGCCTGTCTTGGGAGCGGTTTGAGATATACTTCAGGAAGAAGTATCTGTCGGAAAAGTATTTCGATGAAAAGATTAAAGAATTCTATGAACTCAAGCTAGGGAAACTCACCATAGAGGAATATGTCAGTAGATTCCTTGATTTTCTGAGGTATGTACCCTATATAAAAGAAGAAAATGTAAAGGTGCAATGGTTCATCAGCGGACTACCTAAGGACTATCAGAATAGGATTGAGTTTGATGAGCCAAAGACCATAGAAGACACTATCCAAAAGGCAAGATATTTTTATGAACATCTTGGGCATAAAAAAAAACCTCGTGAAGGCTGGAAGAAGAAGAATAGTTCGGGATTCCATAAAAAGGGGTTTAAATCTACAACATTTAAAAATTATAAAAAGGACTCAAGGATGAGCTTCCCAACCCGAAGTGTACATTAGCAGAATTTTCTCTCCCAAAGTGGAAATAAACCTTTTGGATCTACCCCAGGAAGGATTGATAACCCAAAGTAAGAACCCTTGAAATGTTGGGGTTGTGGAGAAGAGAATCTATTGAGGGACTACCCACTCTAATAATAGAACAGTCAGAGAATTTACAACGTTCAAGAAGCTACCACCATCAATGACGTGGCCAGGAGTATGCCACAAATTTATGTAGCCGTTGATAATAAACAAGTTGACCACCAAGATTTAGTGGTGGAGATAGAAGGTATGATCACCAACCATCTAGTGTATATTCTAATCAACCCTGGTTCAAATTTGAGTTATATAGCCCCTAAGGCTATTGATAAGTGTAAATTACAACCACATAAAGATGCCAAGCCATGGTTGGTACAGTTAGCCACTGGCACCAAAAGAAAGGTATCAAAGGTCATACGATCCTGCCAATTTACTATGGGTGAATTCCCCACCCAAGCAACCCTTAATATACTACCCCTAGGGTCGTATAACCTGTTGATTAGTATGGACTTGCTAGCCACATATAGAGCCAGACTGGACTTTTATGATAAAACCTTAGAATGTGTAAGTGAAGGAGGAAGAAGGATAACCCTTTAAGGGATCCAAAAACCTGTCTCAGTGAGACAAATATCAACTCTTCAAATGAGGAAATATTGCAGAAAGGGATGTCCACTATATGCAATATAGGTATTGGAATCAATTGAAAATGACAAACCAAGCCTTGAGGACCATCCCATACTAGGAGAATATAGAGATGTATTTTCAGAAGAGGTACCGGGTCTACCTTTGAGAAGGGACATTGAATTCTTGATAGAACTTGCACTAGGAGCGACACCAGTGTCTAGAACACTCTACAAGATGAGCACACCTGAGATAGTTGAGCTTAAATTACAATTGAAAGAAATGATGGAAAAAGGCTATATGGCCCAACGTGTCTCCCTGGGGAGCACCAGTCCTATTTGTGAAAAATAAATACGGTACCCTCTGACTGTGCATAGATTACAAACAACTCAATAAGGTAACCATAAAGAACAAGTACCCCTTACCTAGGATTCATGACTTGTTTGATGAATTGTGAGGTGCTTCCATATTCTCAAAGATTGACTTGAGATATGGATACTATCAAGTCCGAATCAAGGGTGAAGACATCCACAAAACTACCTTCAGGTCGAGATATGGTCACTATGAGTTTGTGGTAGTACCATTTGGATTAACCAATACCCCTTCCACTTTTATGTGCCCAACAAATTCCTAGACAATTTTTTACCGGTTTTTATTGACGATATATTAATTTATTCCAAGAATAGAGAGGAACATGAGGAACATCTTAGGCTTGTCCTTCAAGTGCTAAGAGAACATCAACTTTATGCCAAATTTATCAAGTGCAACTTTTTCCAGAAGCAAATACATTACTTGGGCCATGTCATATCTGAAGGAGTAGCAGTAGACCCTGGCAAGATTAGGTCTATCATGGAATGGCCTACCCCAAAGGATGTTTCAGATATCAGGTCTTTTATGGGCTTAGCAAGATACTATAGGGGATTTATAAAAGTATTCTCTAGGATTGGTTGTCCAATCACTGCTCTCTAGAAGAAGGAAGCTAAATTCACATGGACACAGGAATGTGAAGAAAGATTTCAATCCCTAAAACATCTACTGACCCATGCACCCGTGTTGAATATCATTGATCCCGAAGATGACTTCCTCGTGTGCACAGATGCCTGCAAGGAAGGGCTTGGAGGATTCCTTATGCAAGGTGGAAGTGTTTTCTTCTATGAATCCCGAAAATTGAATGAGAACGAAGTCAACTATGTGACCCATGATCTAGAGCTGGCTACCATAGTGCACGCCTTAAAAATGTGGAGGCATTACCTCTTGGGAAGGAAATTCGTACTTATGAAAGATCACTGTGGATTACGATATCTGTTTGACCAACCAAAGCTCAATGCCAGACAAGCTAAGTGGATGGCCCTCCTTAGCGAGTTTTATTTTGAAATCAAACATATCAAAGGAAAATAAAATAAGGTGGTTGATGCCCTTAGCTGAAGTATGAAAACAATTCACCTGGCAGCGGCGAGCACCTGTGAGATAGATGTCCTGGAAAGAGTCAGGAATGCACAAGAAACAAAAATATTCTTTTAGACTGTGACCTCGTATCTGGAGAAAGAACCCACAGGGATAAAGTGTGAAGGCTACCAGATGATAGATGGAGGTCTGCTAACTTATAGAAACATATTGTATATTCCAGATTGTGACGACTTGAAGTGTTTCATAATGGATGAACTACATAAAAGTCCCTATATTGGTCATCTAGGATACTAGAAGATGATCACGGCTACCAGGAAACAATTCTATTGGCCGAGATTGAAGAAAAACATAGTTGAATACTTAGCCAAATCCATAGAGTGCCAACAGGTTAAAGAAGAACACTGACACCCAACAAGATTATTACACCCTCTACCAATCCCGAAATGGAAATGGGAAACCATCTCCATGGATTTCATCACCGGATTACCAACCTCAACCAAACAGAATGATGCCATCATGTTAGTGGTGGATAAATTGAGAAAGTCCATTCATTTTATTCCCATCAAGTCGACTTGAAAGGTGATAGAAATTACCCATGTATTCATGAGGGAGATATTCAGACTACATGGTATGACTAAAGAGATCGTGTCTGACAGAGACATGAAACTTACTTCCAACTTTTGGAAATCCCTGATGGGGGGTCTAGAAACCAAATTGTTGTTCAACATAGCCTATCATCCTCAAACCGATGGAAATATGGAAATATTGAACCAAATATTAGAAGACATGCTAAGGATGCATGTAATGCATCAACCCAAAAAGTGGGAAGACTACCTGCCACTGGTGGAATTCGCCTACAACAACGGCTACCAAGAATCCCTGAAGATGAGTCCTTTCGAAGTCCTCTATGGTAGGTCGTGCAACACTCCAGTTAGTTGGAGTAACCTTGTAAACAGAGTTTTGTTGGCAGCCAATTCATTTTTTTTATTACCCTAAAAAGCTGCCTACACCTATTGTCTTCTAAACGACAAGTCATCGTCGCATTTTGCAACTAGACATTTATTTATTTCTTGCGACGATTACAATTTGTTTTCGATTCAGTTTTCACAACTGAAAGTGTGAAAACCCCTTCATCGTTATTTGGACCGTTATCATATTGTCATCGATATTCTGGAAGACACCTACCCTTGGTTCGTTATTAAGTGGCTGGAGTGATCTTTTCAAACTATGTTCATCTCACTTTAATTGCGCAATTCGATTAATAAGCCATTGAGCATGAAAATTTATTGGTTACATTTGATCCTGTAAGGGTTATGATTGATTTTGATTTTATATGCTATGATCCTTATTATTATGAGCTCTTGACTTATCGATTTTATGAGATCTTTTGTTGCAATGTTCTAAAAACTTTGAATCTAAACATTTGACTATGCAACAAGCGCATTGGTAATATTATAAGTTTGATTTGATATGGAATGGAAATGGTTTGAGTTTTTACAAAGGTGCATTGATTAAACTTTTGGATTTAGATTTTATAGTTTGAATCGTTGCTTGGCGCATTGTTTTGTGGGTTTGATTTTACATTGAACAATCATGGTTTCAAACTATACATTGGCACATTGATATAATTGTCCATCGTTTAAACATTGGGTTGGCCGAATAATGTTAATATTGGTTATGATTGATTGAACAGGGTTGGTACTATGCCATTAATGTTTTGCATGGTGGTGGTAATCCAACCACCTTCACACGCATACAATTAATCTTTCCCCTTTGAGCTATGCAGCTGTTAGCCGTAACCATTTTCGACCCTGTGTATTGTTTTGATCAATTCAAACCCTACTATGCACAGAAGCCATGGCTCCAGTAGTAAGAGTCGAGCCCAACAGTTTCCAAGAATTGCTAATGTTCGATGGTGCTTATAGCGACTTGGAAAAATTTGGATGGCTCCCGTTCATAAGGACATTCGATGGTTATAACCCTAGCATGGCTAGGCAATTTGCGTTATCATTTGATGGCTTCCGAGCCAAAGTTGGGGATGTGCAACTGGAGATTAATGAGCAATTTCTTAGCTCGGCTACCAGTCTGCCTGCTACAGGATAGAAGTGGTCGAAGAGTTGCAAAGTGGAAGATGTCCCATGGACATTTCTCTTCCAATCCCGAATGGTGAACTCCTGCGACAAAGGTTTGCCTGTAAAAATGTTGAAACAGTGCTGGCATGACCTGCTAATGATAATCAAGCAATTCATTACTTGCGAGGGCAGGTACGGGTTCGTTTTCTTGTTACACCTTCGTCTATTGATGGTTTTTATAGGCTACGACTTCAATATGCCACACTATCTGCATAGAAGTCTGTTTAAGATGGCTAAAAGGTACAAACGCAGCCAGGCCGATACCAGCCTCTTCCATTTGGGGTTAATTAAAATGTTTATGGTTTATGAGTTGGGATTACGTCATGACTGTTGGGGTGATTTTCTCAGTCGCAATGGCTTTGAAGACTCAAGCCCACCACAAGTCGATAAACCTATGGTGACCAAGAGCAAGCCTATTCCCCCAGTTCCTTATGTGTTTTGCTACCCAAACCTCTGCCTGACTCTCCTACAAACTTACCCATGTCTGTGACCAAACAGGTCGAAATTGCTAAACCTGCAGCCAAAAAGCCTAAAGCTAAAACTGGTGCTAATTCTAGAGGTAAGAAAAATGCTCGATTGATCTCTCGCATGGCAAGAAATAAACCCCAAACCCCTGCCAACTCTGAGCCTATCGTGGTCAGTGAAGATTCTGATTCAGAGATTGAACATTTTCTCGCAAATGAGTATCCCTACTCAGATAGGCTGTGTGACAAACCTACATATGACTTTGTCAAGAATTTACCACCTTGTTTGTGGGATGATCCTAATTTTCCTAGCATTGAAATACCATGTGGAACCCTCGGTGACTCATCGAAACCCTCTGCTGCTCAACCAGCTGTTCCACCATGCGATCAGTGTGGTTTATGGTTGGAGAGATACTACCTAGATGTGCCGATGTTGCAATCCAGAATCCATGCTTTGGAAGATCAAGTGGCAAAGCTCACTGGTCATAATACGAAGGTGCAACCCACGAACAAGAAGCAGCGAACTATTGGTTCAATTTTGTTTAAAAATGTCGAGTCGGCTACAACAATTGTCAATTCTAAATTGACATAGCCTCAGCAACCGCGCTGGTATAACTTTCACCCATTTATATGGCATGTTCATAAACTCTGTACATCGTTGACTTGCTCTATCAAATAAAGCATGCATTGCTGTATATAATTTGTTTTGGTAAATCGAATTTTGTTTGGATTTGGTTTTGATTCTATTAAATCATAATATGGATTTGATTGTTTTAAATTGGTTGCGATTGAATGTTCTATTGCAAGCTGTTTTGCATTTCCATTTTGGAACACGATCTATGTTTTAATCCAAATCGGTTATGATGCACATAAACGATGGTTGTCTGTTACAATTTTATTTAAATATGACCAGCCCAGATGTGATTTGGATTATGTTTAAAAAAGGTTTTATTTTATTTTTACCCAAATCGTGAAGTGATCCAAATCGTAATAGTCATACAACTCCCAGCCGTTCAATTTGTTGTGGTTAGTCAACCCTGTTCTATTTTGAATCAGAATGACAATGTATTTTCAGTTACGAATGGATTTGTAAAACAAAAATGATCATGTCCAGGATGATGAATTGTTCTATAATTGGCTCAGACCCGATTTTATTTGATTTCTGTCCAACTTATGGTTATCAATGTGTTGGATCTTGACTATGTTACACCCAACAATCAAAATCTATGGCGATTTTTGGTCAATACTGTTACACCGGTTTTGTTTAGACTATATCGTAACAGCCGTCCCATATTTGATTACAACAAGATTAATCTTATGCATAATCTCTACAGCTCACCTATCTTTACTATTGATTGAAACAACATGAGATTTATGTATATTGTTACAGCTGTAACAAATCTATTTTGTGTTCAATTGATATCGATTATAATTATGTTGTGGCAAATCATATCTTAT
>CBVK0101357293.1:0-10232 GCA_900067695.1 Picea abies | reverse complement strand
CTTACATAGATACTTTATTAATGTACAAGGCCACCTTCCTTGAATAAGGCCCATTAAATAGTTAGTTAATAGTCACTCATTGTAAAAATGTTCCTTTTTATTGTTAAAATTCTTCTTAATAAATTAAGTATGTATAGTATTCTTTAACTTTAGTCTATTAAAACAATAATTGCATGCATAAGGATCACTGAAAGAAATACATCCACATTATACACAAGATAAATCTTTGGAAACCCTCATGGGGGAGAAAACCCAACAAATCTTGTTCAATATAGATTCTTCAACAAGTACAATGTCTCTCTCAAGAGAGATCTCACCAAAAAGAAGATCCACCAAAAAACCTAACTAGAACATAGTAGCGCACCACTAGACCAAGATAGTACTTCACCAAATAACAAAATCCTTTACTGAGACACTCCTCCTTTGTAGGTGTGTCACTCCTTCTATGTAGTTGCATCACTCTCCAAGAATTGCACACTATATGAGAGAGATAGTTGTGTGTGTCTCGAAATGAGGTGCTAGGCCTCTTATAAATACTAGTTGGACTTCCTAGAATAAGGTTAGGGCCGACCTGTCCACTTTACCCTTCTAATTTACTTTTGAAATGTCAAGGAACAATAAGGCCGACTTTTACAAAGGCACAATAGGGACGACTTAACAAAAATAATATAAAATTAATCTTAAGGGTTTTGTCTTGGTCAAATACAATATGAATATAATGATAATATCTTTCAGAGATACTCAAACTTCAACACTCTCTCCTAGCAAGGAAGGTATTCTTCTTGCATGATCATCACGACTTCTTATGCTCTTTTGTACACTTTACCATTGACTTGGTGAATTTCCACAAATTTATATTGAAGAAGTTTTGTAACCACATCAACATCCAGGGTCTCATCATCCATCTAGGATTTATGTCATCACGGGGCTTTCACTCGCCAGCTCACACAGAGTCTGGCATCTAGTTCCACGGTGAACTAGTAACCTCTGGATGGCACACTAGGAAACTCGTCCACAATGACCATTCATATAATCATGAGGATTAGGCGATTTAGTTCACACACACTACCCATCTATATCAAGGCTAGGAAACACCTCCATCCACACATGTTGGCCCATGAGCTTAAAAATCTGGGTAAATAGCCAACCCTGAAGGCATGGCATATGTTAACCTTATGCGAGGTCATGTTGATTGGTGCCACAATTAGTAACTTTACGTACATAATTTTTCACTGGAGTAAAAATCTACATACCAGTCTTTATCACTGAGGTAGTAGTAACTTGGTGTACCGGGCTTTATCACTGGGGTAGCAGTAACTTGGTGTATCAGGGTTTATCACTACGGTATCCATCTACATAATAGGATTTATCACTGGAGTAGTAGTAACTCGAATTACTAGGATTTATCATTTGGGTAGCCATCTGTGTACCAGGATTTATCACTGGAGTAGAAGTAACTCAACATACTAGGCTTAATCATTGGAGTAGTCGTAACATTCCCGTGAATGACCACCCATTTCTTCTACCACATGCTGAAACTGTTGCCATGGATCAAAACTATAACTCATCACTCCCTCTTACTAGGGGAATCCTTCTAGAAAACACCAAGCTTTTCTCTAAAGTACACAAACTTCACTTTCAATAGAGGCTTGGTCAACACATCAACTATCTGATCATCTGTACCGACATACTGGATCTTCACTGTTCCCCTCTATACCATATCTTTGATATAATGGTACTTGATCTCGATCTTCTTGGAATTATCATGGAACAATGTATTCTCTGTCAACTTCACACAACTCTGGTTGTTGCACCATATACAAGTTGCCTCTAACTCGATATCAAACAATCTTGGAAGAAGCTTTTGAATCCACAATGCTTCATTGCTAGCTAAAAAATATGCTATATACTTTGCTTCAGCTATAATAAGAACCACACTTGTTTGCTTCTTGTTGAACCATGATATCATAGTTGATCCCATACTGAAGAAACATTCATATGTACTCTTCTGGTTTGCAACACTACCGGCCCAATCTGATTCAGTAAATCGTTGTAGGCTTATCTCATGATTTGAAGGATATCCAAGTCCATAATCAATTGTACCCTTCAGGTATGTCAACACATGCTTTGCTGCAACCAAGTGAACACTTCTCGGCTCAACCATAAACTGACTCAATGTTTTCATCACAAAACATGTATCTGGCCTCGTGTTTTTTATGTACATCAATGAACCAATCATCTTTTTATACATGGTGGCATCCATTGTCTCTGAAGATGTATCGCTCAACAACTTCAGATTTTTCACTATCAGTGTAGGCATGGCCTTGCAATCCATCATTCTGAATCTCTTCAAAATATCAACAACATATTTTCCTTGGTTAAGGAAAATCTTGCTCAGTCTCTACCATACCTATAGACCTAAGAAGTAGTGCATCATGCCTAGGTCTTTCATCTCTAGATTTGCAATAAGATTCCTCTTACTATCAGTGATGAGATTCTCTTCTCTTGTTAGAAACAGGTCATCCACATACAATAGTAGTATCACTGGTACACCATCCACAACCTTGAAGTACAGGTTGGAATCTTCTTTACGCTTGGAAAATCCCAAGCTCATCATGAATATGCCAATTCTATTGTACCATGCTTTGGGTGCTTGCCTTAACCCATACACAGATTTCTTCAATCTGCATACATGTGTCTGACAGTCATGTGTCTCAAAACCTTATGGTTTCTCCACATACACTTCCTCTTCTATTACACCATTTAGAAAGGATTTATTCACGTCCATTTGGTGTACCTTCAACTTCTTTACTGTAGCTAGTGCAATTATATCTCTAATCGAAGTGTATCTAGCCACATGAGAAAATGTCTCCTTATAATTTATTCCTTCTTTCTTGGAGAATCCACGTGCTATGAATCTTACCTTGTACTTCTCGATACTTCCATCTACTGAATTCTTTGTCTTGTAAATCCACATGGAACTTACAACTGTCTTCTCTTTTGGTCTTAGAACCACATCCCAAACATCATTCTTTACAATGGAATGGTACTCTTCAACCATGGTATCCTTCCATTCTTTATTCTTTGCAGCCTCTTCATAACTAGTAGGTTTTGCATCAATGATGTCACTAAGAAATGTCGCATAGCTAGAGTAAGGCTGTGGCCTATTTCTTTCTCTAAAGGAATCATTTGGTGCAACATACTTATCTACATATTGAATGATTTCATGAGCCCAAGATGGTATTCTCTTCTTGGTATTCATCTCTCGGGATGAATCAACAGGTATCTGTGGTTCTTCCATATCATGATCTTCTAGTACAAGATAACCACCTTTATCTATACCCGTAACTCTAAGAGCTTCAGGATCCTCATCATGAACCTTATCTGAATGATGTTGTCTTGATCTACTGAAATTTGTGTCCTCATCAAAGGTAACATCTCTTCTAGCCTCATTATACCGGTGACCAAGGATGTAAACTTGGTATGCCTTTGATGTCTCATTGTACCCAACAAATATACCCTTCTTTCCTGAAGGGTCCAACTTTGATCTCTTGTCCTTAGGGACATGCAGATATACTAGACAACCAAAAATCCTCTGGTGGTTGACCTTTGAATTTTCACCTGTAAACATCTCTTCTGGTGTTGTTCCCAAGTAATCTATAGGGAATTTTGTTCTACACATATAAACCGATCATGGTTTCCTCTGCCCACAGATGCATCGATAAATCTTGATCATGAATCATGGCCTTCACTACTTCCATGATTGTACGGTTCTTTCGTTCTGCCACATCATTATGTTGAGGATTGTAGGGAGTAGAAAAATCTCTCTTAATCCCAACTTCCTTACAAAATGGCTTGAATTCATCTGAAGTGAATTCACCTCCGTTATCTGATCTCAAAATATTTATTTTCTTTTTAGACAAGTTTTCAACAAGTTCCTTGAACTCTTTGAACTTGTTGAACACTTCATTTTTATCCTTCATAAAGTAAATCCAAGTTTTACGTGAGAAATCATCAATAAATGAAACATAGTATACATACCTTCTAAGTGAAGTGGTTGACATCAGTCCACACACTTCTGAGTGTATAATGTCCAAAACTCCCTTAGATTTTCTATCACTATTTGGAAATGGTTTCTTCACATTATTTCCTTGTACACATCCTTTCCATACTCCTTCATGGTCCACTTGGATTTCTGGAAAGCCTGTCACCATCTTGCTCACGATCGGTAGGGATTTGGAATGTATATGGGAAAACCTCCTATGCCATATTTCACTTGGAGTAATTGTTGTTTTCCCAACTAGCATCTTGTTTTTCATTGACATTTGAAATACAAAATCACTTCTTATGCTTGCTGCCTAGTATGTTTATATGCGTCAGATGACTGTTTTTCTTTTGTACAAAGGCGTGACTATTAATGTTAAACAACCTTGTTTGGATTTGTATCCTTTTCATGAGAATATGATTGTATTACTTATTAATTGTTTTCCCTCTTCAATTTCATGACCATAAAGCATGAAATTGAAGCCTTATTTCATGCAGATCATTGATTGAACTCTTGTGATAATCTCCCTTTGCATGAGTTTAAGGTTATTGTTTGTTTTCTTTAATTGAAGGTCTAAGTTAAAAGCTTATTGAACTATGTTTTTATTAGTTATCATATGACTTATGTTCAAAAACTAAACACGATTCATGACCTAAAAAATTAAACCCGATATGAGATGTGTGAGATCGATTTAATTAAATTTTAAAGTTAAAAGATCAAGCCTAAAACTACAACCTAGTTAAACTCTTGGTGAAAAATGATTTTATTAAAACCTCCCCTCTCCAAATGGCCTAAATGCAACTCTAAACACTTACCAATGTCATATCAAGATACAAAATTAAGTAATGCTCACTTAATGAACTGATCGATCAATTGTCATATGAATTATTACCCTGCAAATGTATTGATGTCCTCGATTTTGGGTTAGTTATTCGTGGCAAGTAGCGAGGGTTCCATGATTTTAGTGGCTGTGAACCTTTATGTCCTCTGGTTTTTCGGAGATAATCAAAACTCAAAGTGGGAAATAATGGTAGCACCTCCTCAATTCCTTAAACGTCGGTTTATCATCAGGCATGCGAGGTCAGTCTCTTCCACTATTTATGAGCTTGGTTGGTTACAAGCACATGTTTCTCCTTTTGATGAACATTGTTTTTACGCCTTATGGTTCACCGCCTACGAGTTCATGGGTCTCGTAGTTACGATAGATCTGAATGGTTCACAAACTTTGTTGTCTCATGATGACCCAATGGATAGCATGGCCCATTTTAGTTGGGTGAAGTTTATCCAATCATTCAATGGTTTTAACCTAGAAGTCGCCAAGATGTTTTCCAGGACGTTTGATGGAACCAGAGACAGAATAGGAGATATTCAGTTACAAGTTACTGAAGAGTTCATAGCTAAAGAAACTGTTTTTTCTCAGAAGGGTGATCGATGGTTTAAAAACATGAGGGTAACTGACATTCCATGGTAGTCTTTGTTGGTGTCTAGGAAATCACACTACCATGTAAAAGGTATGCCATTAAAATTGTTTAAAACCTATTGACATAATTTATTGTTGATCATAAAGAAATTTATCACATGTGAAGGACATTATGGATTAGTGTTCTTGTTCCACATATGTATGTTAATGGTGTTTCAAGTATCTAGTTTGAACTTACCCTTTTACTTGCTTAAAAGCCTGTGAAAAATGTCAAAGTTTTATCAAAGGTCGAACCCCAATATTGAGTCTAGCTTATTTCACCACAGTTTAATTCACATATTGTTTGATTTCCATTTGGTTAGCACTGGGGACACCTAGCAAGGTTTTCTAGTAAGGAATAGATTCCTACCCCCGTGAATTGATCCCACCACCGACTTAACACAGGGTGCTAAAGAACCTATTTCTCCAAAAACTTTGTCTCATTCTCTCCATGATTTTCGAATCAAAGTTAAAATCCAAAACAAATATTTCATGTCACCCAGTGATCAAACCGAAGTTTTTTCTATGACCATAATGGCATGCAGAAAACGTGAATTTATGGCGAAGAAACCTTTATAATAGGTCCTTAGTCGTTTGAGAAATGAGTCGTTAAATATTGTTGGTTGTTCACAACCTTCGATACCAGCGGTCAATAGAAAATTTAAAGGGAAGTCAAAGAAAATTAGGTAGGAGGTCTATGATGTTGATTTTAAAAACAAAAGAAGTGGTCGAATCATGTCAAGAATGATAAGGAACAAACATAAACAGAGTGGTAATCCTATTCCAACGATTATAATAGAAGATTTGAACTCTATTGAGAGTGTAAGGATGGACTCAACAAGGGATAGTCATCCATGGTATGATTTCATTTCAAACTTAACTTCGTTCCTTCAAAATTATGAGGGATTCACATGAATCCAGACTGATTTAAAGGCTATGAAGACACATGAAAACACCCTAGACCCAGACTACAAGAAACTACTCCCAAATATGGAACCTGTATGTTGTGATGAATGTTTATCATGGATTTAGAGATACTACATAGACATCCCATACTTGCAAATGCATCTTAACTAGACGTTGATGCAAAATAGAGATCTTGAAAGAGAAAATTGGGATTTCAGATCCAAATTGCAGCGAACTCTTCCTTGGGAAAGCAAAAGATTCAGGAAATTTGGGGATATCATTGTTAAGAATTCAACTAATATCAATGTTGTTACGAGTTCAGAGATACACGAATATTCTTTTTCAAATGTTTAATTTGATAAATAAATCCGTGGTTTATTTTTATTTTTGATTAGTTTGTTAAAGCATGAGTCATTACATTGTTTTTAGACTAGCTACAGAATCAAATATTCTATAGCATGTCTTAAATTAGTTTATGAGATTTTTACTTAGATTTTTATTTTATTTTAAGGTCTCAAGAAAGAACGTGAAAGATGTCCTGTACACTGCTGGCTTATTAGAGGATCATGAAATATTTCTGATTTGAAAATAGTTTATGTTTCAAAAAATAAAGAAAGTCTTTTTGAAAACGGTTATAACAAACTTTTATAAAGTTGTTATAAACATTATTGTTATAAACTCAAGTTAGGATTTCATTTTTAATATATTCGATTTTGGAAGATCTATCGCTATCCTATGGATATGGGAAGTAGATCAATATATTGTTTAAATACACTGTTAAGTTTTGATAGAAAGAGGATTGGAATTCTGGAGGAAGGACTAAAGTGTAAAAGAAAGATATGAACTGGCATTTTTCTCGATGCATTTTGTCCTAATAGTAAAGTGTTTAGTATGATTATTCTATTATTCATATTTATTTTCATATTTTTCTAAGATCAAAACATATGTTGATTGAATTAGCTTTCGTTTGTTTATCAATATATGGTTTGATGTCTTTCTTTTATGTTCATGACATAGTTCATTTTTACAGTTTACTATGATCTATATAAAATATTGAATAGAAGACAAATACCTCTATGTTCTGAGTTGATTCGAATGTTTTGAATTTGTTATATTGATTACATTTGATTAGAATTGTTTCGTTCTCTATTTATTGAATCATGAAATGTCATAATGGATCCAATTGCAAATTGTATTTTCTGTTCATTAAAGTGACATATGAATCGTCTAAGTTACCTAAATTTATTTGGGTATTTTCTTACTACTTTGTAAATTGTTTGCCACAAATTTTTCTTTGGCAAGAAGGTTGTTGGAGAATATCTCACACTGGAAGACACAATCACAGTTTAATTTTGGTTGTTGATCAGTAACAAGTTAGCTTGTCTTTTATTAGTATAGTTTATTTGTTCTTATTGAATGAATGATGATTAACATTTAAACTTAAATTGCTTTTCTCATTTATGTTATATCATTACAAATCACATCCAAAAGGAGATTCTTCTTCAAACTAGGTACATATAACACATTCTTCATCTTCATAGGTTTTCTAGAGTCTAACTTGTAGGATGCTTCTCCTACTCCTTTAATGGGATATTGATAGTCATCACCTAGCTTTGTTGAATAGATTGTCATTGTTTTCAAACAGGTATATCAGTGAGTAGGAGAATAGAAGAAGAGAATACATGAATGAGTTATGCTCAGAAGGAGCCATCCATAATCTCAATGGACGGTAGAGATCGTTGGATGAACAAGACACATGGAAAGAGATTACGACGAGAGTGGCATATCGATGTTTCACACATCGAGAAATCCAAATATAGGAGGTTCTCTAACTCCTTGAAATCACAATATGTGATATCCTAAAATGATTTGGACCATTGGATAGAGGTAGCCTATGGAGCATTGGATGCACAGGACACATGGAAAGCGATTACGATGAGAGTGGAATATCGACATTTCACACATCGGGAAATCCAAAGACAGGAGGTTATATAACTCCTTGAAATCACGGTATGCGATATCCTAAAATGATCTAGACCATTGGATCGAGGTAGGTTATGGAACGTTGGATGAACAAGACACGTGGTGAGTGGAATATCGCGATATCGAGGATCACAACTTGGAGTGTTGAGACATGGCATGTGCTCTAACTCCTTTAACTCATGATATGCAAAGTCGCGATATAATCTTAGTCGTTAGATCAAGGACAAATCTAGGCCATCAGATCTAGGAGGTGAACGTGGCAGCTACACGGTTCATGCCATGTTGGCGAGTGGTCACAGGATGTGGTGTCGTGATGTGACAGGGGAAGGAGAGAGAATGGGTGGAAGACACCTGTCACAAGAAGGTGAAGGTAGTAAACGAAGGAAGCAGTAAGAGGTTTGTAGAGGGGCCCATACAAAACCACTCCATTCTGGACCCCCTCTCGCCCGTTAAAGACAGAAAGGTGGAGGGGGTCCAGAATTGAACCTTAGTCACACATTTAGGCTCTTAAATCACGACCATCCAAACATGTGCACTCCATTCCAGACATGCCCCCCCATGTTAAAGGCATAATGACAAGGGGGGTTTGGAATAGAATCTCGACCATTGATCTCATCGCACAAATACTGGCCTTCTAGATCAACACGCTATTTAACAAAATGCGCATTTTTGTGAAATAGGTGAATAAGTGATAACAGATAGAGAAGACACAAAGTCCTGAGACATATACTAGTGGATTGAATCCTGTAATAGTAGAAAAAAGGATTAGCTCGATTGAGCAAGAGAAGACACAGATTCATGAGACATTTTCCATTGGATCGAAGCTTGTAAGTGCAGCAGAAAGGATTAACTCAACAGATGGAAGAGAAGTCGAAGAGTCTCATCTGCTAGAGAGGCTAAGAAATCTCGACATAACACCTACTGATGATGATCACAGGTGGATATATGCGAGAGTATCTGAAGAAGGGTGAGGCAGGGCATGCAAAATGATTTCATAGAGGGCATAAAAGAAAAACGTAGAATAGAGAAAACATGTTGTTGATGTGAAGGGGAGGGATGCATGCATGGAGAAAGCATGGAGAAACATGATGTGCAGGAGCGAAAGCACGTAATAAAAAGAGGAAACTAAGTCGTGCATGCTGAGACATATGAGAAGAACATAAAACTGAAAAGGAAATTGAGCAGAGAAGCATGGCCAGAATAGTGATAATCCTAGTAAGCTCATGACATCTATTGAATCATTGTAAGAATTTTACAGATACCAAAGTTTAACATTCAAGGGTGGTTGGGAGGTCCTAGGAAGGATCATTGTCCTCAGAATTTCAATTAGGTGCTTCAACGCAGAGAGTTGTAGCTTCCATCTGGTTGCATCTAGAGAAACTAGGGTGGTAGGGTGGTGCAAGGGAGAACATTGGTTGTGTGATATATAGGTCAGTGCCTGTATAGCTGGAAGTTGGTGCTACCATCCAATTGGTGTTGGAGCAGTGAGGGAGTTGGTGCTTCCTTCTAGTGGGTGGTAGAGAAAACAAAGAGTTGGTGCTCTCAGCATGTTGCACCTTGCAAAACAAAGGTTGTAGCCTCACAATGAGTTGGAGTTCATATGTATGATAATGTATAGAATGTAAATAATACTTATCATATAAATAAGAAGAGGTTTTTACCCTTTATGTTTTTCCTCAGGAAATATCTGTCTCTGTGTATTTCATCTATGTGAATGATGTTGAATGTTCTATTGTTTACTTCCCTGCATTATCATAATCATCATTGAGAGTTATGTAATGAGTTTTAAAATAAGCATAAGTGTTTAAGCTTGGTAACAGTTGATTCACCCCCCCTCTC